>WHYT01017932.1:183760-247579 GCA_009806455.1 Tetrax tetrax
TGTCAACATTTATTTGATTTTCTTTTTAATGTATTTTTATGAAGGGATGGATTAAAGTAAGCGGATTGAGCTGCTGATTTATGGGTGATGACTGAGGATGTTTTGTGAGGAACCGTGCAGTTGAAGCGTGTAGGTCAGCAGTGCCTCCTGCAGCTCTGGAGCTGGAGTAGGAGCAAGTACTTACCTAAATGTCATCTTTGCTTTTCATGAGCAGTGTGAAAATACGTGGTTTGAAAAGTTAAATGCACATGTCCGGCTTAAATGTCTTTGGCAGTATGGCCCTGACCTAAAGAGGTGCTGGGGCACATGGTGGCACAGGAGCTCTGTTCCAGGCTCGACGTGCCCGAGGTGGGCCGAGCGCCTGCAGGAGCGCACCCCTTCAACTGGCCTCACCCTCCCAGACAGAGCCCTGTCCTCCAGCGCAGAGCAACTCACGGTGATGTGGAAATTGAGTTTTGTCGGGACACAGCAGGTGGAAATGAATCAAAGTTCATTGTATCATCTTCAATGTGCTGCAGGTGCCACAGGACCCTGGCGCTGCCGGTCGTCAGAGAGCTGTGCCTGTACACAGACACATGGAAACATCTTCTGCAAAACGCGTGGCATCTTTTAACATTAAGTCACCTTTGGGGAGTGTAGAGAGGGAATATCTTAAATTTCCAGTCATGTTTCCTTCAGAAATATGTAACTGGTAATGAAGCGTATCTCTGCAGAAGCTGAATGTGCGGTCGGGAAATGTTTGAGACAGCAACCAGACTCGTGGTCGACTGATGCCTCGACCGATGCCTGTGCGGGGACCTTACATTCCTCCTCCTCTGTCAGGCTGCAAATATACTTTAGACATGGTGGCAGTGAAATAACCATTTTAGTCTATCTGAATTTATCCTCTGTAGAGTAAGGTGGTAAGCTGAGCTTGCCTGTGTGTGTCCTGCTTCTGATCCTTCCAAGGGAACCTGCTCCTGCCGCAGGGTGAAGGGGATGGAGGCTGTCACAGGTGCGGGGTTCACTGCTTGCAGCTAGTTGCAGGAGTGTTAATGATTAGAAAACAAAGGGAATGCTGGTTTTGTATACAGTAAATGTATACTCTCTATCTACAGATAATGTTGAAAAAGAAGGTTTTGTTTTATAAATAACATCCCTGTGCTGGATCCTACAAACTCCAGTTTCACACTGATGTCTGAGAGATGTTTGTCTAGCTACAGAAAAAAAGGGATTAACCTCTTAATGTAATTGTAAGTAAACAATTTGCTTAATCCCATCCTACCGCTTGAGTTGGACCCCTCTGATGATGTTATCAGACAAACTTTTTTTTTTAAAATGTGAGAAATTACTGGAGTCATCACCTTTGTGCAGAGGATAATTTGTCCTTTGAGTTCCCTGTTTCAGGATGTGGATATGCACGTCTCTCCGTAACACAGATGACACTTGTGCAAGTGCAAAAAGTTATATATACAAGCTGTTGGCTGACCTGTGTTATTCAGACAGAAAATAATGTTCCTGTAGGTAATGCAATAGAATTTGAAATATTAATTATGTAAATGTTTTGATTTTAGTTACTCATTAGAAGTACAAAGAATGAGAAGTTGAGGATTTAAGCAGAAACCAAGCAAAGGCACATAGATAGTGTTTTGAGAAGCACGTAAGTGTAAATTTGTAAATCTGCTTTCCATCATGCACAGTTAATTTGTTTCACATGATGCATTTTTGACATTTTAAAAATAATACTTACTAATGTGCTGTACATGTATGTATAAATCCAGGCATTTTCAAAGTTAATCTCAGTCAGCTTAATCTTCTTTTGAGATATTTGCTGGAGAGTCAGTCTCTGAATGAGAAACATTCAACTGTTAATTCTCTATTCAGATGAGGAGATTTGATTCAGAAGTGCACATTTATATACTGACAATGGTCTCCTAAGTATTTAAACCACAAGCTCAGACCTTAGATATGTTAAATACAGAGGGAGGTGTATGTACATATTTGAGAACTTGTTCACCAGGGTCTGCAACAGAGTGGTTAAATAAACCTCAAATTTCTCAAATGTAATTCCGCTAAGTTACCACTTAGGAAATGCATGCAGCTTCTCATGAGTTGTTACCTTAGTACTACTTTACTAGTAACTGTTAAAAAAGAGAGAAAAAAAATTGATTAGAGAACTGTGTTTCTAGAAGAGATCGAAGCAGGATTGTTCTTTATTATTTAAAATATGGAACAATGAAGTATCCATGAATACTCAGAGCATCAAAGCATTGATTTTAATTGTTTCTGTGTAAACATGGATAATTGTATAAGGAAGAGTTGCCCAAAATAGACTCTTAATTTATTTCTTCTGAACCAAAATTACATTTTTTACTGGTTCTTTTCAGTAGAAGCCTTTGTTTAATCACTAATCCTTCTCATCCACTGACTCTTTAATTTTCTTTTTCAACCGTGTTTTCTGAAAAAACTAAATCTCCTAGACATTAAGGCTTCAGTTCCTCTACAATCAGTTAAGCATTGGGGAGAATATACTTGATTAGGCTGGTGACCATGGCCATCAGCAGCAATCTCAGAAATTTATTTATCATCATCTCTTCACTTTTCAATAGATTTGTCAGCAGTGTTTTTGCCAAATGCTATTTACTGAATTGTCAGGGGACCAAAAGACTGTTCTTTGTTATACAGACCCAGACCAGGGTAACTTGAAGAGAGAATGATGGCTTTAAAAATCTGTGAAGCCGTCTTTGGAAAAAGAGGTGGTCGTATGTCTGATCCCTACTGTAGCCTAATAGTCTTATAAACCAAGAGTAAGAGCTTTGGAGTTTATACTAATTTATACAGCACATTTTGCTTCCTAACAGTGCGACCATGTCAAAATATGCCAGGTATGCTTTCATATCTTAGGCAGATACCTTGTGAAACCAGGCTGCAACCTGAGATGAGTTCCAGTTCTGCTCCTATTCTCAGCATCATTCCACACATAGGACACCAAGCGACAGCACTGCGAAAGTGACAGTGAGCTCTTTGTTTCTCACAGGGGTTTTCTGTTTCAAAGTTTTGTTTGTAACTTCCAGCAGCAATTCAAGATAGTCTTCTAACGTCATATTTGTTTCAAAGTTGAAAGTTAGGAGTTGTTGACATCTACCAGCAGCATATCTGTACCACCTAGTTTTGCAGGGATTTATTAACAAAGGATTTTATGTATATTGTTTTCTTCTTGCTGTTGCAGCTTTTCACTTACACACTTTCAAAGAACAGGTTTTTTTCCTTTCCTGAGAAATAACTAGTATTTAGCCAGCTACCAGAGGGATTCAATCTGCAAAAAGCAATATTTTAAAATCCACTAAAACTGAAGAGAGTATATTAACTCTCTTCTTGTTAGCTGAGTCTACAGATAAAGTCGCGTTGGGTATGTGTACATAACGTCTGCATCACATCCATTCTGTTGCACAAATGCCATCTTTTCACTGTTAATCTCGCCAAGAGTTTCAAACCACCTAGAAAAACAGAAGATAAAATTGTGATGCTAGACTTCAAGTGGCAACTTATATCGTCACTCTGTACAAATGCCAGTAGCCCACAGCTATCTTTCTCATCTTTCTGGTAAAACCAGAAAAAGATGAAGGCTAAGATTAGCGGGAGAGATGAGAACTGAGGAGAGGCAGCAGGAGACTCTAGTAATGACATTAGGCACAGAGAAGAAAGTGAGAGTTGCTGCTTTGGCTCAAACAGGATGCCTGTTGTGAAGGAGAATTAGCATCCCTAAGTTAACCTTACCTCCCTTTGTGAAACACCTGTTGGGGCCTTTTTCTTCCTCTTCCTGTCTTCTTCTGTGCCAACAAAAATCTTTCAGGTGCAAAACGAAAAACACACGCTGAAAGTATCACTGTGAGAAAGGCATGAGGCTGCCCATATGGCCAATACTTTTGGTTTGTGATGTGCATGTAGGACGCATAAATACTTGCTTTTGCTTAGGCAGAGGAGTGAGAGAATGAAGCTAAGGGAAAAGTGTGTTGCTTTTCATCCTGTTTTTCTTTGTTCAGGGAAGCTTATTCCTTGTAATTATTTCTGTTTTCTGCTTCTCTAGCTTAGTCAAATTTTTAATTCTTTTGCTGATTTAAATGTTTTTCTTGATATGCCTGTAGTTTAAAACACAAAAGCAAGTATTCTGTTAAGTAGGGTCCTTGGGGTATGTGGGGCATGTTAAAGTACCAGCTTTTTTTTTCTTTTAATCTGGGATCAGAACCTCTGAAGTGTTTACATTTGCAGTTTCAGTAAAGTGTCCAGTGTGCTTTTGTCTGGTGTTTAAAGCAGCTCCGTGCCAGCATGGTGAGCGGCGTCTGCTGAGGCGGAACAGATCCTACAAGATCAAATGATGTTGTGATCAGGAGACAGATGAGGCTGGTGGAGAGTTACCAAGGCATCTCTTTGCGAGATCTCTGTGGCTACAGGAGGCAGTAGACAGCTTCAGTGTTTTCATATAGTTTGACTTACAGCGACTTAATTCATTAAGGCCAGGTCTTTTCACCATACTAAATTTCTCAGGAAGTTACGGCTTTGCTTCAAAGGATTTTATTTTTGTCATTTCATAGTTTCAGTAAGTCAGACAGAACACCATTTTACATGTCCTGTGTAGGCAAATAACTGCTTTAAACACCTGAGATCTCTACCTTTTTTTAAGAAAATACTTACAGAAAGACTTAAGAATTAAAATAAATAACACAAAGTCTGAAACTACAAAATATCCTGCTTCCTGCAGGAAACAAGGGTTATTTTTTTTTATTTAAGGAATGAATACATACTTATATATTAATTATATATAACATATATATTTATTTGAATACAAAATAAACTTAAAAAAACCTGTTGTCTTTTTGTATGATATCTGTAGCCAACTGTCCTCTGTCAAAAAAAGGACCAGAATCATGTCTCATCTCTTACATTCAGCAGTGAGTGGCTAGCTGTAAATCATGGTTATGATCACAAAGAGCAGGTATGATTAAGCAATGTAAAGTCAAACCTACGTACCAAGGGACAAGAAAGGAATTTCACCTTCCCTTCCGTTTTCTCTACAGCTAATGCAGGGGAAAAATAATGACATTCTGTTTTACATACTGTGTTAGAAAATCCCATAGTTTTCAATGCTCTTTTATTCTTTGCATTTTCAGCTTTATTTTTTAATCTTTTCTCTTAAAGGATAATTTGGTAACTTGTTTTCACACCAATGCTATGTTGAATGCCTTCTGTACGAAAGCAGTGGGCAGTGTCAAATGTAAAGAGTTGGTGTATCTGTAATTTCTTGATTTCTCAGAGATGGCAACATCTGCTGGTGAAAATTTTTGAACTCGTGCTTATGCACCTCCTCATCCTGATTGCTTTAGAAATTGCAATGAAACTAATAATTTGAAAGAATAAAAATTATATCAGTATTAAAAAATTATTAGGTTTTAAGGTTAATTTAAAATGCCCATCTTTGAAAATTCTGGATTGCCCATATTATTGCTCTTCAGGCCTCGAATTAAGCCAGTGAAACTCATCTTGCTGAAATCATCCTGAATTACCCATTAATTCAGTCGTCACTGTTTGTGATTTATTGTTGTTCCTTTAAAAACCAACCATGGAAATGTGACGGTACCAACCACTTTCTCTAAGTCTCTGTTGATCTCCTTATAGTTTTAGGAACTCTGTAGTTCAGTCACACACACACACACACACACACACATGCAAGCAAACAAAATCTGAAAATTGCTGACAAAGATGCTCCTGTGGCTTGCTTCAAGGAAAAAATTGAGGACTGGCTCTGTCTATGTCCAGTAATAAGTATACTAAGAAGATTGACCAAAGTAAAGCAAATCCAGTTCTCCCAGTTGACCTTCTTGGTAGGGTAAGGCTGTGAAAATCCCTAGATGAGGGGAAGAACAGAAATCTCTAGTTAAAACTTAGGAGAGTGGGGAAGGGGTGAGATTACTGAAGACCTTCTAGACATTGGGAGGTTCAGAGAACGTAGAGGAGCATATTTTTTCATTTCAGGGGACCTTTTGAATGTTGCCTTTGAACAATCTAAGCAGAGTATTCAGGACCAGTATGCCTATTTCAGTATTTCAGGCAGGAACTGAAATTGCTGAAGAGAGCACTTGAAGGGCTTTTGCAGTGTTGAGGATGCTGGATAGAGGGGTCTCCACACAGTTTACTGTCTGTATTCGCATCATAGGTGGCGCTACTTTCCCTGCAAATAAACTTTGTCCTTTCTATAAGTTATTTTGCAAATGTCTCAGACCTTTGCTGTCATACTGAGGTGCTCCTGCCAAAGCTGCTCGAAAAACTCATGGTTTATAACACTGCTTTGGGGTGTGCGGCAGCAGCGTCACAGGCTCTGTGTCTGAGAAATGGAGCAAAGCAGAGAACTTGGATGTCTGTGATGTGCACGAGAAGCTAAAGTTAGAGAGCATCTGGGTGCAGCTCAGACATGTAGAAATTTATAGACTGAAACACGGTCCAATGAGTGGCCAAAGAAAGTGAGTCTGCCGCAGGCAGTGAGGGAATGTATGTAGAAACCCACGGGGATATGCCACTAATGTCACTGGGAGCAGTCATCTCACATCAGGCAAAATGAGACAGTCAGAGATACACTCCATCATATTTCATGGTTGACTTTTCTCCTTTATTAAGAAGAAAAATTCAATAAAATCATTGGTTATGGCATTTTTAAAAGGTTTAACTGAAAAATATATTGGCCTGTCTGCTAGCAAAACTATTTTTGTCAAACGTAACTGTTCTGAAGTACATTTATCTCCTGGACCACATGGAGATAAATTTGCATGAGTCATTCACTACATATCTGGACAGTTAGAGTGGGTTTCATCATGCTGATGTAGATGCTTAATACGTAGGATGCAGGCAGTTACATCTGAGCTAATCATCTGGTCTCCCTTTATCGACAACAGAGGGAACAGGCATGATTCATCTCATCTAAAATAGGTCAGATGAATTGTAGCCACAAAGTGTCTGTTTTTCCTCATTGCCTGTAACGGCAGTCTAGGGCGAGGAGCTGAGCTGTCCATATTTACAGAAGTGCGGCGAGTTGAAACCCTCACCACAAGATGAATCATGAGAGCTCTATATGGTGGTGCTTTGTTATATTTATTTGTGCATTTGTGGTAATGTTTAACCACGGGAGTGTAAAGTGACACTGCAATAAATCTGTAACTACTACTCATATAGTCTAAACTAGAGTATGAAAGCACTGGTAGCATTATTTTCGTTGTAATTTATTTGAGTAGACTTCACAGATACACACTATAAAGTGTTGAATAATGTTGCTGATTCTAACAGCTCAGCTCGTTGCTCCCTGCACA
The DNA here is from genome assembly GCA_009806455.1 of Tetrax tetrax. NCBI lineage: Eukaryota > Metazoa > Chordata > Aves > Otidiformes > Otididae > Tetrax > Tetrax tetrax. Next base: position 191,095 of record WHYT01017932.1, read on the forward strand.
TCAAGTCTGATTTACCACAGTGAAGTACACTTTTATGCTTACTGATCAGCATGAAATTTTGAGCAAGACAAACATGTCGACTTAAGTGGGCAAAAAAGGGCTACTCTTAGCCTCAATTTTCCCAAACTCTCCAGATTAAATAAAATAAATATATTTAATTAATGGAAGAGCTATTGTATTTCAGCAGAGCGCTGTGCTGATAGTAAGGAACCAAGGAGGTGAATGGAAGCAGAGTTGGCAGTCTGGTATGTGAGACCCGAGTAAGAATCACCATGTTGTACAACACAGTGACTGACAGCAGAGATGTAGTTATAGAGAAAATTTTCAAAAGATCCACAGTGAAAATTTTCCAAAGCTGGTGCTTTAACCATGAAGTCACATAAATAATTTGCTACTAGGGCTACTGGCTATGAATTATGAATGAACTTTGCTAATCACCATGGAATTCTGATTGCCCAGCCATTGATTACCTGCTGTCATTTGATAGTGTTTGGAGAAGATTGCTAAATATGATAAAGCATCTTGTGTAGGCTTTGGGAATTATGATAACAAGTTGACAGAATAACATCAAGAATTCTGGAATGTATTCTCCTAAGCTTAAAGGAATAACTAAACCTGAACAAAAGCACTGGAGGAATGAAAAACTACTGCAATTATAAGGACCTTTTATATGTCATGCAAATTCTTCACCTTCAGCCTGATTAAAGGTCTTCAAGTACAACAAAACAGAGCTTGAAAATGGCCAGGAATATTATTGCATAATGCTAGTAGTATTTTAGACACTTACTGAGTGTCCTTGCTGTCAATTTGTAGTGATGTACTCTTTCAGGTACCAAAGGGTGGTGTTTATGCAGCACATGTACTTTTCCTAGTAACCAGCATACTAATGCAGTGAAGGTCTCCAGAATTAGCAGGAATAAGGCACAGAAAGACCTGAAGAAGATGAGAAACCTACTTTCTAATGTCTTGTTAATAAGTGATCACCATATTTTGGCTTTGAGAAGAACCCAACAACATCATTCTACAGTAGTTATCAGAGTAAACAAATACTATGTTTCTAAGTAGTGACTGAACCCAAACTGTTGTTGCACAGCATTGTAGCTACTATTTAACTGCCTAATAGTCTCTGAAGTCAGAGGATAATAAATATTTATTTTAAGGACTGCAGACCAGCTCAGTCATAGACCAGCATAAGAGAGGGAGGTTAGGCACTGGTAGATACATACAAGTTTCCATGTTTTACAGCATAAAGTATGCATGTACGTTCTTTTTCAAGAGTCACTCTGATATTAAATGGGACACATTTAACGTGCTAAAATAATTTGCTACATTTTTCGTGACAATTCTCAGCCTATCTTATTAAACTGAAACAAACATAAACCCTGCACAAAATCTACCAGAGTGAGACCCCAGACTGGACAACTTTCACAGAATGCTGGAGCCTGATCTACCCAATTTTAACACTGATTCAGACCAGCCAGGATTATTTCTCTGGATTCATAAGTTGCTCATTGTGCATTGCTAGCTATTTGAACAAAAATCAGCAAGTGAAAACAATACATAACAGAACAAAGTGATAACTAAGCCAGATGACCTTTTTTTTCAACTGCACTGTGCTGTATGGCTATGTATACATGATTCATCTTCGTTTAATACAGCATGGGAATGTTCCATTTGTATCACAGTATGGTGTCTTGCTAGTTCTATGTTCTAGTGATTCCTCTCTTAGGGTTTGTGTAGTAACTTCTTGCTTGTGTCCTACTAGCAATGCAAATGGAATTTCATTCAAAAGAAAATACAGAAAGAACACTTGAAATGAGATTTTTTTTTTCTGAGAGTCATGCTTTTCTTTCGATGAGTGCCCTTGATAAAATGCGTTCCGTCCACCCACAGCTCCCCGCCTTCTCCGTGTTTCACTGATAACGTGACCCACCACACTGAAACAGTATTATTTCCTGAAAGGCTGTAGGCAAGTATGATGATGAGAAGACAAAAAGGAAAATGAATGTTAAACAGAACAGATTTTAAAAAGGGTAGTTAGAGTTGGATATAATAAGGGGGGAAATAAGTGCATATTCCTCTAAAGAGTATGCATCATAGAATAGAGAGGAGTAATTCTACCCACATCGTTACTCAAAATTTCCACCCATTTTCCCATTTCTATGGGATGTGAGTGTGGGAAATGAGGATAGATTTTGATGACATTAACCAGAGTTTAATAGTATAATGGAGTTCATATTTTGGAAAATGTTTGATAGTAGGCAAAATAATCCTTTCAGAGGTTGTGTTTAAAATGTATCTTTGCTTAAAGGAAGGATGAATTAAAAAAAAAAAACCAACAAACAAGGGTATTTTATTTGCATATAACTTAACTGTTTTGAACATAATTCCAAGAATTTTTTTTACATGTATCTGTATAAATACACATACACACTCTTTTAATCAATTTTCGCATTCCACAAGTATGTAAGAAAATGGTATTTAAGAACAATTCCTTGGTGATAACTTTTACAAGCAAAGTTAATTACATTTGTAATCAAAGGAGAATTCAGGACAAGAAAAGTATCCCAGCAGAGGAATACTAGTCCTTCTCAGACATGTGACAGTACTGTAATTAACTTCAAAACAGGTGGATTCCCTGCTACATGCTTTTTTTTTTCAACGTAACTTTGATCTTCCTCATTGCCAATCATATTACTTCTTTGAACAAGAACTTACTTTGGTTTTAGCTGGAACTCACCTGGAGTGAACCATCAGCACAAAGCGTATGCATCACTTAAGTTCTCAAGCACTGATAAATTTGACTCTTTAATCTGTCCTAAAGCAATTTTTCGTTTAACTCTCCCCTTGAGAGTTATTAATTGAAGGAAATACGGTCTATTTCATGAGGTCATATTTTATACACTCATGTTTATACATTTTTAGTCTGCTCAAAATCTTCTGGTTTGTAACAACTGTTATATTTCGCTCCTAACAAAGCGTCAGCTGGTAGCAAACAGCTTTGGCCCTGAACACATGCCTCATTTTCATTCTGTAATTTTTTCCCATTAAACTCTTTATTATTCTATATTCTCTCTACTGTGAGTGATACCCCACAAGTCATTGCCAAATTGAGAAAGCTATGGGCCTAATTGTGACAAGAGAGAGAAGACTGCTTATTGTTAACAGAAATGATAGGTGAATAATAAATCAAAGCAAGAATTTGGGCAACAGCATTCATGTATTTTAGCATGTTGGATTAATTTGGAAGTGTGGAAAATCACAATGCTATTGGGATATTCTGCTTTTTGTTTACTCCCAAACACTTCTTAACCACAAAGTTAAGTAATCTAGTATTGGCAAATGACAACTTAGTGCTCAGTTTTGGCTATGAGACTACATACTAAACCCCCGTGACACACTTCAACCAGAATATGAATTTATCATTTGTATTGTAACCTTTGTCACTGTAGAAGTGATTAATTATCATCTAGAGTCTGATCCATGCCCTAGGGAAATGTTTAAACCTGTACTTAACTCTTTTAGACTGATTAATGTGCCTAAAGCTATTCCTGTTTCCTTCTGGATCAGAACAGATTTCTCAATCAGTATAAATATTTCATTGAATATAATTTAGTTCAGAACTGTAGGAAATGTGGGATGATTCACAGACTTTTCAGGTGTGGTGATGAAACTTCTAAGCAACTGCAAAATAGCAAACAATCTGACATCTGTGGCACGGACCTTCTACAATTATAGTTGGTGAGAGGGAAAGACAGTTCAAGACTTACCTGAACTGGCACTGGGAAAGATCCCAGTCTGATTCAGAATATCTGAATAGCTATCATGTATCATCACATGAATTTCAGAGGCCTTATCTCATCCATTACCATAGGCTGTTACAGCTTCTTCAGAATAAATAATCTAATTGCTTTGTGCTGTCTGACATGCCGATTTGCGCCAACTGGTACTAATAACTGAGGATAGTGTTGAGCTAACTGCAGATAAGTTGGGTGGCAGATACAGACTTTAAAAGAAAAATTCCAAGGTAAGTTATTTGATAGTTTTGTTAGAAAATCATTGTGACATTATTATTACTGAGAACATTAAAAACCATGTTTATCTGTTGCATCATGTTTTATTTAATGCGTTGTGATTCTTTTGCAGTCCATTGAAATGGTTCTTGCTGAAGAGTGTGCTTACCTCTTCTTAAATCTCAAAATCATCCTCTTTGATGTATTAGCTGTCATCAGTCATATTCTTCTTTCTAGAATCTCTTTTTTTTTGTTGGTTTCCATGGCCTTATTATTTCCCAAATCTCCTCTTAGCTTTCTAGTCATCACTCCAGTTAGTGCTTTAGAGGGACCTTTATTGTTACACCTCCACATACTCTCTCACCCTTTTTATTTGCAAATACAGCTTCAAATGCTGTCTGTACATGCAGCTCACAAACCTGCCTCATTAACCCAGACCTGCTCTTTCCCGTCACACCAAGGTCTCTATCTCTCAGATGATCCCTTTTGAATGATATTTGCTGTGTCTCTAGCAGCAGGTAGCGTGCAGTGGAGAGACAGGGACAGATGAGCAAAGCAAAAGAGGTGGTGCTGAGGACCTCGCTCCCACATTGTGTGCATTGTGCTGAGAAGTTGTTTCAGACTAGCTGTGATCTAGAAAGATGGACTGGATGCCCACTAGTAGTTGAAGCACTGCTTGGAGCAAAAGCACAGGTGCAGTCTTTGAACATGGGGTTAGGCTTAGTTTCATCTGAAAGTTCATGAGCTCCATGACTGCTCTGTGATGCTAACTACAGCCCAGTAAGTGGAAAGCTCTTTCTGAAAGAAACACTGCATGCTTTCTGCCATGCTTCCTTTCGTACTTAAGAGTTACCTTTTGGCAGATGCCTATAAGAGATGAGAATTGTTTGGGTGTTAATCTACTATGGCACAACCTACCATGCTGACCAGTTGCCCTCCTGTTTTAATTAAATTAATATTTTTTTTTAAGTGTCATTTTCTCTTTTCCTAACAGTGATACCACTGGATAATAAGTATTTTCGTATAAATTCAAATATACTATTATAATTTTATTCCCACTGCAGCTCATCTAGTGTCATCTCTTTTCTATTTCCAGAAAACTTATCATGTCTTTGTTGTAAAAGACATCTGGTCAGTATAGCTCAGCTACAAGCCAAGGATTGTAAGAACTATTTCAATTAGCATAATCTCCCAGTCACAAACAGTACAATCTTTGTCATCAGAAAGGAGAATTATATAAGGTTGCTTTTTGCCATTGTAGTCATTTTGGAGTTCTGTGGCTGGGGGGAGGGTGGTTGTTTCTTTCTAGTGCAGTGAAAGTGCAGAATTAAAATGCCTCAAATATTGTTTTATCATTTAGTACTATGCATCCATTTCATCACTAGGATACAGACCTATTTTTAGTTGAGTAATGTAACTGGCCAGTAGTAGCTCTGGTAGCTACACAAGAGATGCTAGAAGATGTGAGAATGACCGCACATCATGACAACAGCATTTCCAGGTTCAATTATACCAGCGGATTTACGGAAAAAGCAGCAATGTAGCATTAAATGACGAAAGAAGAAAACCCTCTATTTAATCTCTGTCAGCCTGAAGGCTGACAAGGATATCTATCGCTCAGTTCACTCCTGCATCTACATCAGGATGTCCCTTGCTTGACTAGGGTAGCCTCCATGAAACCGACCACTATTTCTTGTGCCCCTGTGTCCCCAGCCATAAAGGATTGTTGGGCATCTCATTGATTGTTTGAGGGGTTTTTTTTTTGTATATATGTATCTTAGTAATAACTGTGTAAATAACTAGCGTTATAGAGGAAAAATATTATGAGAGTGAGGGTATGGACACTGTTCAACTGGACCGGATTCCCACTCACCACTCAAAGTGGCTACTCACTTAAACCTGGTCTGCTCTTCAGAGATACATTTGTTTTTCCCTTGACAATACACCGTTACTTAAGGAGAATTCAGGCCACCGAAAATATTATTACACGTGTTTCTATCGGTCATAGAGGTTTTGTGTGACAGATCAGGTCTTTGGAGACCTAGACAAGCACCTTACACATTTACTCTTCTCTACCAGACTTCCTATACTTCTGTTGCAGACTTTTACTTGCCTTTAGAAGACTTTCTTTATCAGTAGTTGATATTTAGACTTAGATTTATGAAAAGAAAAGATCAAATATTTTTCTTAGGTGTTGTCATCCTGAGGGTGCTTTCATAAGGACCCAGCTTCATGCTTTCTTTCTGAAAGTAGGTCCCATACTGTTCCTGTGCTACTTTCTCATATGTAACTAAGAAATATTTTAGGTCTGCTAATACGGTTTAGCTGCTTTGAACTGGTAGCTTTGTTCCAAAGAATGTTTGCAACTCAGACTGTACCTCATTGTATGTGTCTGTTGTATGTCTGTATGTGGCGGTTTGTCCATCCTTTGAGATTTAGATCTCTGAACAGCAGTGTTGCTGCCTATTTGAGGCTGCTATAACACAAGATTAATACAGCATGCCTTGCTAAAGTTGGTTTTAAGTTTAAAGTTACCATCAATGTGCCCCCTTCAGTCACTTACTAGGCGCTGTTTATACTGATCTATATGCCTTTTTTTTCCCCCACTCAGATGTTGCAAGAGCAATTGAGTTACTGGAGAAACTGCAAGAATCTGGAGAAGTACCAGTGCACAAGCTACAGTCCCTAAAGAAGGTGCTACAGAGTGAGTTTTGTACAGCTATCAGAGAGGTATGAAATGGACATTTTTAGTTTTTTTCTCAGAATAGCATCTCTCTTCTAAAAAGAAAAGTATATTTGCCGTTCAGTGCTGGAGAAGCAGGAGTACCTTGTATAAAAGGATGATGGATGTGAGATGTGTCTGCAGCTGCCTGCTACCGTGCAGAATGCTGAAGTTACTGAAAAGCAGACACAGAACAGTTGCGTCAGCAAGGCATCAAGCCTGAGGCAATTAGCCTTGCTAAGGAGAAAGGATGATTAATTAGTACTTTAGTATTCTGCTCATGCTGTTTCAGGGTCTGGGCTAACCTGTACAGCATTGTGCTGGGATATGGGGACATGCCAGGTTGGGTCAGTGCAAGCTCAAATGCCTTTCCTTTGAGCTCGGGTGCGTGATGGGATGAGCTGATAAAATCAGATTGCAGTGAGAGCCAAACAGTGCAAAGCGCTGAAGTTAACTGGACCCGACAGGAATCTTGCTGTTGAAGTCAGTGGTCAGGTCCCAGTGGGCCTTGCTCCATGTGTCAGGAATCCTTGTCAGATTGTAAGAACTGTGATCATTACCCTGCCAGCTGCGGTCAGGGGCCTTCCTAAGATCTGCCCAAGAATAGATAAATTATGATTGTTTTCTTCTAATCAAGCTAGTGAAGAAGCATCCCCCTTCCTCCATGCGTACAAGCAGTATCTTTAAAGCAGGTCGATTACCAGCACATCTGTTAGAAGTTTCTTGGACAGAAACCGTGAATTAACACAACTAAACTTGTGTTTGTTGTATCAGACTTACCTACTAAACTGAGTGCTGTTAGCCTGCCAGTCAGAAGCGGCTCTAAATGGCCTAATGAAGGCAACATTTTCTCAGCAGAAAATCTGTAAGAACTTCTGTTACAGTTTCTCTATCTACTGCTTGGAACTTATCCTCCCTCGCTGAAATCAATGGGGAATCTAATGTTCCCGCGATGGTAGCAGGATTGAGCTCCTGATAACTAGGGAACAGCGGCGCATTGATTGAGTGGACTGCTGGGTGGCTGGAAGGAAGAAAGAGAGGAAAAGACATTAGTTTAACAGGCAAAATGCAACATACTCTTTGTTTTATGGAATATATTCTTCAACGTGAGAAACAGAGAGGCTCCCACTTAATTAAATGGCAGTTTTCAAGGCTTTTTAAAGGGAGTAGTGTTCCATGACAATAAATAATGGTGCTGTGTACCCTGAAAAGCTAATATTCTGACTAGTCTTTTCATTTAATTAACTAAATGCTTCTTTAATTGACCACAGAGCATTGAAAAGTTGTCGGAGTTTTGGGTTTTTTTCCAGATAGCAGAGCCTGGTACTGTAGTTGTTAAAGGCCATTTTCAGTCTTTGCAGTATCATCAGTGAAATCTTAGGAAATTTATATTCATCTCTGGAAAACAGTCAGCAGAAGGAAACACACTGTTGAAACAGGTACAGAGCCTAGGAACTCAGAAGATGGCTTAAACAAACACACTCTCAGTTCAGTGAACTGAAAGTAGATTTTGACAATATCATCTCAGTGGCATAAAAAGTCTTTACAAAGTGTTGTGTAAGGACAACCTGTACCTGACAGTCTGTGTAATTACTGTTAGATTCTTACAACCAAATAATAGTCACTAAAGTGACCAGCCTGGAGCTGATCGTTGCACAAGAATTGAGTGACGATGAATAAGCAGTTAGATCAGTTCTACCAATTTCATAAATAAAACCATTTATTTCTTTTCAAATATTTACTGTATATAATATAACCTAATATGTCACTATCAAAGAACAAAATTTCTGCCCTCAAAAAATGATTAATGCCATTCACCACTATGTATGTAAATCTTTTCTTAGAAGAAATCTTCAAATATAAAAGGCCCAGTAACAAATCTCTGCATTTAGGGAGAGTGGGAGAATTGATGTATATACATTGCTAGTACCTAAGGCTGTTCAACATTTGGCTCCTCTTTTCAGTTACTTACATTAAGCCCTTGGCAAGTATTTAGACTCGCTCTCTTTTTTCCATCAGTTGAACAGTTGTTGGAAAATTACAGAAAATATTTTCTGCCATTGGAAAAAAAAAAAAAAAAAAAGAAGAAAAGCATAGAATGTTTTGGTTGTGTTACATTGTTAGGCATCTCCAGGCAGTGCAGCAAGGGCTTGGAGGATATCTGAGCTGGGTCTTGCTGTTAATAAGAGCAGCCCTTCTTGCATGTCCTTCACGTACACTTCATGTACAGTTTATGAAAGACTGATAGCTTCTTTATGGAACAGCGCAGTTTTTTTTCCGAGTGTATCTGAGCTTGAGATAGCTGAGGCTAGACAGAAATCTCTCTGCAGATGCTCTCTCCCATTGTTTATCTTCTCTTTTCCCGAGTGCAAGACATGAGAGTGTGGTGACTAGCTTTTAATTCCCTCTATTGGCACCTACATAGACTAGAGGAGAAAAGTTGTGGACCTTACAAGAGAAGGAACAACAGTCAGTTGGAAGAAATGAGAAAAGTGGGAGGTGTTTGGAACACAGGAGCTTTCCTGGAGAAAGCAGTGAAGCAGGCTGGGTGTGAGCAGTAGGTAGGAGTAATTGAAATAGGATGAGGAGCAGTGGCAGGCTTTGTATTAGTATGCAAATTCTGGAAAAGGCTGCTTATTATATGTATGCAGAGATTCAGATCTGCAGTGAGGTCTGTTCTTTGTATAATGCAAGATCTAAGTCCAACTTTCTTTCCTCAGAAAATCTAATAAAAGAGGTTAAGGCTGACTCATGTAGTCCTATGAACTCCATAATGTAGGAGCTTTGGAAAAGAAACATTTTCCAAATGTTTCAAGAAGCAGGAGATCACTTTTATGATCAATTAGCCTTTAAAAGTATTAGGTATTTTATTAGATGACATACATTCCAATCTAATATGTAGGAATCTATTAAAGGGCTGTAATGAATTGTATTTATGGGAACTTGTTTAGCAAATCAACCCGCCAGTTCAAATGCCTGCAGTAATATGCTATAGAAATAAAATCTTTTTAAAGTGACTGAGTGAATGAAATTTAAATAGAAGTACTTTGACATTTTTTTAGGATGCTATGTCAGGAAATGGGGATTAATGGTTCTCACTTAGCTAAATATAAGTACCACAAACTGAAATATTCTGTCTGGCATTAGGCAAGAATATGTATTAGCTCTGGAAAAAATTGACATAATTTAAGTAAGTAATGGCCTTTTCACCCAAAGACGGTCAAACCAGAAAACAAGTTAACCAAAGTCTGGTCACATTAAAATTGAGTTTTGAAAAAAAATGTAATTGCATTTTAAAATTACTTCTTTCAAAAGCTTCCTAGATACATGAAGATTAATTAGCCTTCTATAGCCTTGTCACCTAGCAAAAGATGCATAGATCTTGTCCATTATACCATTAAGTAAGTCCTTTACCCTTCCATATGTCTTTGCTGTGTATTCAAAGCTGTTCCTATGTTACGGTCTTCTGATTCCCAGCGGGTTAACTGGAAAGGGTGAAGGGCAAGGCTGTGAAAGTGAATGCATAACTGGACTACTGAGAAGGTATATTCATGTGGAACATAAAACTAGGCAACCTGTTAAAGGTTGTTAAAGTGACTTTAATTGTTACAAGTCAGAAAAAGGAAGTTAGGAGAACTGTAAGATAAGGAGAACTTCTGGTCTGGGAAGAAACCTTAGGCACAGATCTGTAGGCACAGAAGATAGAATAAATGGTTGAGCAAAACACATTAAATCACCAATAAGAAAATGTGGCATGCCTCAGCAGATACAGGATTTTCATTTACTGTTAATATCTGGCAATCAGTACTGAAACACCAGGAGTGTAATGATACAGCTTGATAAACCCATGCATCTCCTTATGAGCAGAAGTTTTCTTTCAGGTTGATTCTCAAGTTTCTATTTCTGTATGTTAAATAGTAGTGTAAAATTCAAGTGTATCTCACTTTCCCCCTAGCCTTCCTTTGCTACTCCATTTTCAATTTCAGGATTAAATCTAATGTTTTTCTGTGTGGGTATTATTTAAAAGAAAATCTGACTGGTAAACACCTATGGTGAAACATTTATCAATACTAAAAGTAATCAGATCAGCAAGTCTCTATAAAAATGTGCTGTGGCAACCAGACACACAAAAATAACCATTATTACATTCTGTTGTATTATGACTCCCACCAAAATATCAGGTCATTGCAGAAGAGCACTTTTTCAGGACTGGGTCACCAACAATTGTTTCTTAAAAGGAGGAGCAGTCAACACACAATACTCTGCTGTTGTGTGTTTTGTATGAAATTAGTCTGTGGAACAGCATGGTTTTTTTGAAGATAATTCAGTTTCTACTTCAGAAGTTTAAAACTTTTAAACTTACCATAAAATTATCTGGTGGACAGAGCATCGTGGACATTCAAAGACCACTAGTAACTTACAGGCAAAAAAATGGCAGTGGCAGAATACTGACTCATTTCTGATGAGGTCTGGATGGCCCCAGTTACTTTAGAGATATATTTAATTATGTTCTATAATACTAAAAACATAATTTCACTATATGCTAGGTAGGCTAGTTTAACAAGCCTAGTTGGTATATTGGAATTATTTCCTTTAATTCATAATGTTCATTTTCATGCCTTAGCAGTCTGAACACCTGCAATCCCAGTGCTGCTGATATGCAGTGTGTTATTATCTGGTCATTTCTTCAAGCTGCCTACCTGCACTTTTCATTATTAACTCTGATATATGTCTTTGCAAATATTAGGGAACCAGAAGAAGGCTGCTGGGTGGTGAAAGCTGAGTCTGGTGATACTGTGCTCATTACGTTACGGTGATGCAGTTACTGTGATGCAGCCAGGGGGCTGGCTGGAACTCTTAGCTGTTCACTTCAGATATCCCAGTATGGTGCTGTACTCCATTTTTAAAGGGCTGTACTAAATATAACAGTCTCAGTATTACCTGGACTCAGGTGAAACTTCTCATAAATTCTTTTATTAAAATAATTCATTTGGGATTTTAATGTAGGAGTCATGTAAAGTCCTGGGTTTGTTGTGTTTCAAGAATCCCAAGATTTGTTTGATCAGTTTGCAATACAGTGCTGTTCCTCCAGTTCCCAGACCTGGCCTCTGAAAGCAGAGTTTCACTATTTTCTGCCTGATGAATCCCATTCCCGGTAAAAATAGAGATTTGTTAGGACAAACTTTCTTGGTTGGCACTGAGGGGAGCCCCAAAGTTCAAGTCCTGCCCTGAGTCACTCTTTCTTTTCACTGGGAGATTAATATTTGTTACAGAAGGAGGAATACAATTCCAGTCAGTCTCTCATCTCCAAGGGGTGAGCCCAGCTTTTGAAGTTTTTAAATCAGAAGATACAACTTCAGGGAAAAAAAAAAAAAATATATATATATATATGTATCAAGGAGACTTACTGACTGCTGTAATTCACAGCACAGAACTGTGATTAAGGCTCAGTAGGAAGCCTGACATCTGAAGTCCCTTATTGTCACATTTACCCATGCAAATGGAGGTGTTGGTTAGGATTAAGCAAAAGTGGTATGTTCGACTTGCTAATAAGGCAATTAGTAAACAAAAGGGCAATAGGACAACTCATATGAGTAAAGCCAGTGAGAATTGACAGCTCAGATTTGTAACTCGGGTCAGGAAAGCAGTATGGTGATATTAGCATGACGCCCCATTAGACTGACTGGGAAGCAAAGTTCTTCTTAGGCTAATCTTGTTCTGGTATTCCAGAGAGCTTATTCAGAATTACTGCACCATTAATTCAGCAGTAGCACTCATGCAGCAGCAAATACAGAATTGTGCAAACTGACCAAATTAATTCAGATTTTCACATGCTTATGCATGGATTGATTTGTACTTTTTCATTAAAATTTGCATTCCTGGATTCTAATTGTAAAGTTTCAGTGTTTTATCTTTTTTTTAGATATTTAGATAATGTCTCTTCAACCAGTACAGCTTACTTGAATTCTGGGGCTGTGTAGCATTTTCAAGAATTTTCTGCTGAACTTTCCCATCCCTTTTATGTGACCAGTGTCCCAGCAATGAAATTCCACACAAAATAATGACAAAAATTTCCACTAAATCTGTACCTCAATCACTATTTGGAAAGGGCATTACTAAGTTTCATTCAGAGATGATGGTATGGCAAAGTAGTAATGTTTTCATGTTTTAGAGTTTTGCTTTCCCTCTCCTGGTTACAGGCACTGTATCTATAATGATGAATTGAGAGAAGGATTTGTAATATTTGTAATTAGGGCAGAAAAAAATTCAAATTCCAAAAGATGGGCTGCTTGCTTGTTGTTTTTCCACCATGCTCTATTAGGCATTTAGAAAGTTCGGCAAAAAGCTTAAGCTAGCAGTAAACAGAAAATATTTTTTTATTACCCTACTGTGTTCAAGTATGTGCTATTTTTTAGAGTGAATGTAACCAGAAATTATGCAAATTTTGAAAAACAATGAAGTTTCATTTACCACTTTACTATAAATGATGGAAGTGTTACTCTGTTGCTTGCAAGCCCTGGATGGCGTGAATGAGAACTTTTGAAATTATTACCTTGTCACTCAGCAGATGGCCTTCATTAATGGCAATTATATGAATTTACCAAGCTGCCCATGCTTTATCTGAGAGAAAGCATTATTAAGCCTCTGTGCAATTACCAAGTCCCTACGACTTCCATGACTTCACTGCAGGAGATATAAAATAGCTGCTGTTGTCACTTTTTTTTTAGCCGCCTAGAGCTAAACATACTGATTTCACAGATGTAGTACCCCAGAATATGGGGCCAGACCACATCACTGGTCTTTAATCAGTGCTTTCTCCCATCGGCTTTGATTAAAGATCAATTTTCAGAGTTGGCTGATGGCTATATATCTATTCACATTTGTGCTCTGCTTGCGTAGTTGTGCCTTTCACAAAAGAGAAGTATTTTAGTGCTGCAAGAGTCCTGCAATGCACAGAATCAAAGCAATCATGTATCTTATTCATGTCACGGTTTACCTGGATAGCTCTACCCTGTTTACCAAAACTCTCTGATGAGTGGTGCTCAGGTGATGTTCTTAGTTCTGCACATGGCTGCACTTGTGTGTGCTGCAGAAGGTGACTCCGGTGGAACATGGGTGGTCCATCTCAGCATCTTTTTTGTTTTCCTCACATTATCATTCTAGTTTATTGTTGCAGTATCATATTTGATTACATAAAACTCTTAAGAATAAACAGAAAAGCCTCTGCTGCGGTTCATCTCAAGCTTGCTTCTTCCTCCTGAGAGAAATTGGCAGCAAGGTGAACTACTGAGGAATATTTATGGTGACAGGTTGTTGGAAATGACTGGACCATTGTTTCTGTCTTGATGGAGCCTGCTTAACTGATGTCAGTGATGAGACTACTGAGAAATGCTGCTCAATCTCCATTTTTTAATTGTGCCTCCAGAAAAGAAAAGAAAAGAAATTGTAAAATTGTTTTTAAAACTCCATTTTAGCTACACGTTTTTGTAGGTATTTAAAACAAGAAACATCAGCAGTTTTCTTCCTTTTCCCTGCCTTCTCAGCTCAATAGGAACACTTGAGATGAACTTGCATGACGGGCTCAGGTTATGTCATGTCTCAGTCAGGTTCTGATTTTGGCAAGGTTTTGCTAAATCTGTTAAAGTTTGGAATATGGCAGCGCCAACAACATATACAGACTTACTGATAAAGTGGAGGAAATTAGTGCTTGTTAATGCTTGGCATATTTTTAAACTCAAAAGTACCTGGCAGTGAGGTCTAAGAGAGACAGTTTTAAATCGTAAGGTATGAATCCAAGTGGTCTTATGGGAATTAACTAATCATGCATGTTGCTATTTCTTTTGATCCCAGTATATAGCAGTAGAAGCGGCAAAAGAGACTTCTAGGACAGTATTTTGGTAAGGTTTAGTGATTGCAAAGCATACAAATTCTGAGACCTGTAATACCGTCGTCAAAGACGCCAGATCATACTTGCCGTTGACTTAGAGCAGAGTATAGAACAGTGTGTAAGGGACATGAAATGAACTAAATGACCCAATCATATTTTCATTATTCCTCATAGAAATAATTTCTATTTGCAAACAAAAGTCTATTTTTCATTATTCATAAGAGGATGCCAAGCAACTTCCTATTGACTTTACAGTGTCAGAGTGATGTTTCCAGACAGAATCAACATTGGAAGAAGGAAGAGGGGGGACTCCGAGATCTTGTGTGTCCTAACAGCAACACCAGGAAAGAGTGTTTCAAGTGACTCATCCAATATGTGCAGAGGATGTGACAGCATGCATTTCCTGGGACATCTGCTACCTTCTTCTGCTCACACAGAAGGGAGGAAAGAGATTCTGGCCCCAGTCTGTAACCCCTGTTGGGTTGTTTCTTGGACAGCCACAGCCTCATATGGCAAGAGCTCAGGGACCAAAACTTGGTTCAGCTTTCAAACAGCAACACAGATACTGTCAAAGCAGAGTGAGCACCACCCTTTTCTACACAAAAAATGAAAAAATGCCAGAGCAAGTAATATTTTGGTATTTTAACTGGAACCTCCATAAAGTGTTCCACCCTAAATTAAAATATTATACCCTTATGGTGATTATACTTTATTTTTAACAATGTTTCAGGCCTGTGCTGTTTTTTTCTGCTGCCTAAGGACAGCTTAATAATGCATCAAGCGTTGGATCGTTTTTTTCACTTTGGTAAAACTGACCTAGTTTCCTCCATAACCCCTAGCCCCCAAAGAAGAAAACTTTTAAATAAAATATCCTCTATGAAAATGTAAAAGCCCACATTCATAATATTTCTTCTACCTGTTCTGAAATTAAAGCTGTCTCATCTGATCAGTTGGTTGAACAAGACTGGATTTCATTTACAAGTCTGAGCTTTTTAATGGGTTAGCATCCCTACTAAATGTGGCAAGGGATGCAGGGAAAGGGATTGTTATGACAATTGTGAAAATGATTCAGATGTTTGCTTTTGAAAATAGGCTCCAGCGGTTTTCCTGGTGCAAACATGTAACTGCTCACTGGCTAATGAAAGCTTATCATGTTAAAATACTCAGAACGCCAGCAACCTTGAATGACCACATTCTGTCAGATATAAATAGCTCATTAATACAGACTAGTTGTCACAAAGCAGCTTTTTCTACAAGTTGTCCAAATTCAGTAGCTGCAGGAAATAACTTATGTAATAAAGCCTTTTTGGTACTTCCAGTAAGCCCTGTAGTATTTCACATGCTTTCCCCTAAAAGGTACTTTTCAACTATTTCAACCTCACCATATTTGCAGGCATCCATCAACTTGTCCTTTTGAGGTTGACAAAAGAAGGCCTTTTGTCAGCTTGCTCTCAGAGACAGAGTGAAGACGATGTACAGTATACACTGGAAACACAGGTGTGAGATTGCCTAATTCTGTTTCTGTTGAGATTAATCAAACCCATAACAAAATGAGCCTCTCTGATTCATTTGCCCAAACAATCTCATTTAAGAAGAATCTAACTTTATTGCAACTTTGAAGTTACTTTGTGTGTAGGTGGCATTCATGGTGTTCTTCCATAGCCAGTGGTTTTCTGGGGTTGTCAATGTCCCCCACAAAGACTGTGATTTAGAAAGACAGTCTTGTCAAGTTCTCTTCAATCATCTAGACTGAAGTCTAGAATAGTCGCTTCCCCATTTTTTAAATTAACTACTAAAGATAAAAGTAGCTACTAACACAATGAAAAAAACAATATTAACATTTTATTTTCTGAGTCAACTTTATAGATAGAACAGAAAATCAACCTGCTTTCAGCTTCCCCATGGAACTACTGTCTTCTGGGCTATGGTTTGTGACCGTGTTTAGTATAGTATCTCAGCTAGTGGTTGTAGCTGTGGTGGAGAAAATACATTTATTATGTTTCTGTGCTTTCCTGAGCATGCTTGTCACATTAGATAATTTTAAAAAGCAGAACACAGGCACAAAACCAGAAATTCTACTTGATATTCAGAGATGCAAAACTAAAGATAAACACACCATCATTCTAGATTTTCCATTTTCATTGGGCTGTCACAGGTTTGGAAGTGCTCCACTGCATTGTTTTTGAGGTTGAGTAAGGTTACAGAAGTAGAAATTCATTGTGAAAATGAAGGGTGGTCTGGTAAGCTGCACACCTCCACACTACTTACATATACTTTTGGTTGTATTTGACTTGTTTTCCTTCTTTCGTGTGCTCATCTATTCAAGTGTCATCTTAAATGGACAATTAAATGGATTTGCAGATTTTTTTTGTAGAAAAGCAAATGCTCATTGATATCTTGACAAACCTGTCATAAAAGGGCATAGATATCCAAAATGAGACAGACCTACAAATACTTCCAGTGGAGAAGAAGGAAAGTTTACCAAAAGAGATGAAAAAGACCCAATTACATCCAACGGTTATAGCTTGAAATTGGACAAATTTAGCTTAGAAACAATCCATTTTTAATGGAAATGCTGTTAACCATTTGACCAATTTAATAAACAAGCTGGAGGCTTGAAATTCTCAAACCTTTCTAAAGACTAGTACAAGCAAAAATTGTGATTGGTGCAGAAATTACCAGACGAGGTTCTGTATTTTATGCTGTACAAGAGGTTGAGGGTGACCAGCGTCCTGCCTGATCTTTGTAGCATTTAAAACGTCCTTGCCCACTGATGTGGTAGAAGTATGATCTGAACTGAGCGCTGACGTACAGCTCTGGGGTAGTCTGTCCAGGCATACGAACCAATGCAATCCCCTCTACAGACATAAATGTATTGGATTAAAAATGATGAAAGCAAAGTAGAGGGGGCAAAAAGACACAAAGGTTTTGTGCTGCAGGTGGAAGTTTGCCCTCAGAAACAAGGCATTCACAGGCACCGCAGTGAAGGTCAGCAGCTCTCCAGGGCAGCTTTGCACTGTAACTTCTCCCTGTCACAAGAGCAGGCGTCTTCCTGCTTCAAGGACTGGACCATGCACAGCAATTGAGAAGATATATGGCTCTTACCTCTTAAGTCTGAAGGAGGCTGAAGGTCTGAGAATCCACTGCAGATTTTGGGAAGGGAGGAGGAAAGAGGCCAGCAACTATGCTGAATAAAACATGTACACACAGACATGAGCTTTTCTCACCATGGTAAAAGACTGATTGAGATATTCTTTTCCACTTGACATCTTAGAAGGGAGAAATATTTACTTCATACTTTCCAACATATGAAGGCAATTAGGAAGACAGGGATTCAGCATAGTTGATGGCAGAGCATCATACTGAGGTGTACTGAAAATAATAATTTCTCTTTTATAGCTTAGCCGCAGTTCTGCAAGGATGCACACGTATGCTCTTCCATTGACATGACTACATAAATGCAATGAATCCAATTATGTCTTCCTTGCACTGTTTATTCTTACGCTAACTCTCCCTCTGTACTGTCTGTCAGGCTCCTGTCTTCCCTTCCTTGAAAGACTTCTTCCAAAAATAGATACAGAGTTCTCTTCTACATTGAAGCAATAAAAAAATATGGCAGACAAGCTAAAGAAACTAAACCCAGATGATGCCAATAGATGTGTTAAACATAGAATCATAGAATCATAGAATCATAGAATCATAGAATCATAGAATCATAGAATGGTTAGGGTTGGAAGGGACCTTCAAAGGTCATCTAGTCCAACCCCCAAACATCTTTTTATCAATCTCTTTGCGGGTTGTTTCTTCATTATCTACCTACCTATAGCATTTAATTAGGTTGTGACTTCTTGAGTTTTGTGTCTTTTTGTATATTATCAAGCTGCAGGCACTGTGAAAACACAACTGATTACTGCTTCTTACGTATGTTATCTCATGTGCTAAGAAACCTCTGACATTTTCAAGGAGGTTACTTCCTCACTTATAAATCTCAGAAAATTCTGTCTGGACCTGCTGCTTCACAGGTCTAAATTGCAATGTGCTCTGTCTTGGGTTTTGTTTATGGGGTTTTTTTTGAACATTTATTTGTTGTTGCAAAACAATTTCTGCCTCATGCCTCTACCCTTCCGACATTTAGACTGAGTTGTCCTAAAGTCTATTGAGCATCATTATTTTAGGTACAGTTGCACTTAGAAATACATAATATTTCATCAGAGGAGGAAGCATTGAGTACCTCTTACAGAAGTTAATGTAACAAAAATCTGTTTAATTAAATTATAACTTTGAGAATTCAGCAGAAAAGATGCTGCATCATTCAGGTTGTAAACAGAATGCTGCTTCTATCCACCTTTATAAAACAGGCTTCTAAGTGCACTGTTATTCCTGGACCTCCTCCTAAAGCTTTGCATTGATTTTAATAGGCCAGCTCAGTACGTGCTGCTTTGTTATGAGTCGATATGGAGTAATTTTTGTTAAGAAGCTAGCTCCTAAAGTACCTGTAAGGCAGTCCCCCTTCCCATGCCTCAGTAATGCTAAACCAGCTGCTTCACCTCCCAGCTGAAACGTGGGGGTGCGGACCGTTGTCCTAACAGTAACCTGCTGCATCTGACTCAATACAGCTCCTGCTGGGAGAAGTAATAAAATGTACATTTCTCTGTGCCAGCAAGAGGTGCCACAGTACAAGGAGAATTCACTTCCAAGTTCAGATTTTCTAGTTGTAATTTTCCTCCCTCACTCTTTTTGTATTTTTTGAGTACTGTGGGAAAATAACTTCAGATTACGGTGTCTGAGGAGACTACCTGCAGAAACTGAAAAAGTCTGAGAACTATATTCATGCTTTCAGGAGTATTTCTTAATAGGAGTGTTATATTCTTTGCACCACAGGAAAGAGAAGAGAAAGCCATGTACTTCTAGCTCCACAGCACAAATGAGAGGTGTGTGAACAAACCCCTGTCTGCCGCACGCTTTTACCTGATGAACAGTCAGCGTATAGACACTGACAATCTTGGTGGAAATCGCTGTGGGGGAGAATTATCTGAAACATTACCATTTAGCTTACAGCCACAGCTTTGCGTCTTGAAAATTGGCATTTCACCTGCAATTTAATCTTTATTATTAATGAATTGTGGAAACTCTTTTCCCTAGGCACTAGATCATGTGTATGGAGTCTGTCAGCAAACAGTATTACTAAACACCCATGTAGACTTCTAGACACTCTAAAAATAAATAGCTGTACATGCAAAAATAGATATGCAGCTCTTTTTAAAATTGGTAAAATATAGTAACTGTCTAGATAGTGTCCTGGGCAACCAGCTCTAGGTGGCCCTGCATTGAGTTGGATGAAATGACCTCCAGTGGTCCCTTCCAACCTCAAACAGCCTGCGATTCAATGTGTTGATTGTCTTTCTTCAGCTCATTCATATTACACAATGATGTCTTTTGAAAGGATTCATCTGTCGTGGTCAACAAAAGTCACTGTTTTAAAAGACTTATTTAGTAAATATCCTTTTCAAATACTTATAATTAAATTCTGCATCTTTGTCTTCTTCTGTGCTGAGTGATATTTTGTCCAAATAAGGAAATCTACGGCAGGTCTTATAAGGACATCTTAAGGATGACATTGTTAGATTCAGGAGAATCACTGTCTGCTAAACCTGTAATCGGATGTACAGGTGACAGTAGGTAGTGAAAGGAAAGCTTTTCTAAAATCATTTCAGTTACTTGTCATGTACAATGGATTGAACAAAAAGCTATATTCCACTCCGGGAGGATTTAAATGCCACCTTATTGAGTTTGAGAACAAAGAGCGTTTTCAGTTTATCTGTTGTGTGTACATAGAAGAGGCAGCAGAATGGATTCGCTGTGCACAGAACAAGGCTAAGGTGGCACTGAGAGCTGCCTAGATAAAGAGGTTAGTGTGACTGCAGACTAACAATGATTATTTATGGACTTCAGTGTGCTTTTTGTGCATTGCTAGAATGAGCAGTGATTAGATCTGAATCCTACAAAGAGTTTAAGGGGCTTGGTGAAACAGGTGCAGTTAATCTGTGTTTTGTTGTTAAACAGACAATAAGAAGAAAGTCATGTAGGTGTGTGTTTTGTCCTTCTTAAACTCAAATTACGTTAAACATGATGCAACAGTCAAAAGAGTGGAGTTAGGTTTACAAATGCCTCAAGGAGATATTAAAGACTGGTCACATCTGTTGCTTCTCTGAGTGAGACTTGACATGCAAGATTTCCTCAGAACTGCATTATACATATTACAATCACTGGTAACTGTTTGCAGAACACCATTTTAAATCCATTATCATTAGAATTTACAGATGAACACAAGGATTATGCGACATTGTTGATCATATTTTTCAGAAGGTTTTGAGTCGGTTGATTCTTTTTTAACATATCAATTTAATCGCATGCTAGTGAGTGTTCTTTCACCAGTATACAAATTAGCTACCAGTATATTGGATATTATGAAGCCTGCTAGCTACATACTGGTAGGATGGAGACAATGTGGAGTTACTTGACATCAAACCCAGCCAATAATCACATGAGTGTATCATTATCAGCTCAGCTCAGCTTTGTGATATTCTACTTTAGTAATGAATACTTCAAAGAACTTCTTAGTAACTGTTCTTATGTTTGAAATCCTGTGACCTGTTTTCAAAACAATTTAATGTCATAATAGTTCAGTGACCAAATATGTGCCTTTAGACATTATAGCCAGCCTGTGGCACTTATAGCTGTGCAAGCAAAACCAATATGTACAATCAGCTCTTACGCTTTAAGATAAGGGGAACCTGCAGATATCAAGAACAAAGAGCATTATCAGTGGTTCAATACCATATGGGTTTTGAAGTAACAAGTATTTAATGATTCATTACTGCAATTACACAGTATTCTTCTTATATAATGTAGTAGTTGTTCTTATATAAGAATATATCCTATGACATAACACAATAAACATTGAACTGATGTGTGCAGGATAATGCTGAGTATGGAGACTCCATCTATTTTTATGATGGCATCATCCAGTACAAAGACAGAACAAACAAGAGATCCTTTAGAGTCTGTAAAAGAGCTTTGGTTTTCCGTATTTTTAAAATTAAGGGCAAAATCCTGACCTCTACTGAGGTCAATGTCAATGTTACCAGCGGAAGCAAGATTCCATGTCAAATGGAGAAAGCAGAAAGCTTTTAGACATACTCCCCTTGTCTCAGTTTTCCTCTTTGGCCCGACTTTTTCTGAATTAAGTCCTAGAATTACTTATGTGCTGATAATACTCAAGACAGATCATCTTTTTGCTGTATTTTGAAAGTGTTTAGCGTATTTTAGATCTCTAAAATGGATTGCATTTGTTATCTCCTTTTTTACATTTCCTTTGTGTATGATAGCCCTCAAAACCAGATTGGGTATCAGTCATCCCTAACATTTTCCTAATCAAGAGTGTTTGATTACCGCTATGCCAATCCACTGAGATCAGAAATGAGCCACACATCTTGATTCCATTCAGATGTTTGTACAAATATATTCGTCATTGCGTAGGTTTTACAATAACAGGCTCAGTGGTAAGAGGTGCATCATTATGATACTGCATAAACAAGTTGGCAGAAGAGGGGGATGGGGAAGTTTTACCTGTCAATGGGACAAGCCATTGTTTATAGGTCATTTAAGTACAGGATCTGACACCTTCTCTGCCAAAGTAACATTTACATTACCAAAGGGGGAAGTTTTGGCACTCTTGCTAAAGAATCACCAGATCAGTCAAAGGTAAATATATTTTGGAAAGGACAATTGAATCTGCACTCCTCAAAGACCCTAAGAAGGAGATTGTTGTAAAAGCTAACATACTTTACTAGCATAGATTCTCTCTGAGGAATGTAACTTGAGACATAAAGCACATGAAAAGACAAAATTCCTGATTAAGTAGGTCAAGAAAATGCCCAGAGTCAATCAGTGGCATTTAGGAACATTTTTTTTTTTTTAGGTTTGATGGTTTTATAAGAAAAGTAAATAAAATGTTTTGTTTGTTTACATTGACTTTTGTCTTTCAAAAAAAAATTCCATATGTTATATATAATTAGTTTGCTTTCAAAATAACTGGCTAGTATCAAGGCATTTTTTTATATTTTTCATCTAAGAGTGTGACAAATCTAGAGAACAAAAGCAGTGTGAGAAAGTCTTTTCCTTTCTCCTTACTGAAAATGTTTAAAAGGGAGAGTTAAGGACCAGAGACAGTGGGCCAAGAGTGTATATTAGAAAAAAAAAAGAAAAAAAAAAAAAAACACAGAGAGAAAGTCATACGTATTGGCAATGTTGATTTTATGCCATTTATGTGAATGTACAGTTCCTTTCTAAAGAATAATCTTACCTATTGTCCATGTCTGGCCCACCAGACTGACAGCCCTTTTCCCCGTTCCTAGCTATGGTCACCAGTACTATGACCTTTCTCCAAATAATTTTCACTTCCATTCTTCAGCATCAGTATGCTGACCAACATTCATATCTTTTTAACATCAGTCTCCTAAATCTTTAGTTCCCAGGAAAGTTCAAAGAACAAAGAAGCCCTTGTTGGAGGCCCAGACAGTCAGTTCAGTCAAGTCAAGTCAGTTCAGATCATTTGCGTTCACATCGGTTGCCTGGAGATACCAGTTTTTGATAACATAGAACCTGACTGTCCTGGCTTTGGGAAATGATGTGCTAGAGTTGGGAAGGGAATCATATTGGAAGATGTACGGTTAAGTCTGCAAAATGTAATTAAAAACACAGATTGGTGTTCTCTGTAAACCTAAGCATGCACGAGTTTAGCAGACACTTGACTATGTGATTGCACAGCATTAATGAGCCGTAGCCTTGTGAGGGAAAGGCAATGTCCTGTCTGGGTTAATATAAAGTCCTTGTTTTGCTTCTATAATTAATTTCATTTTATTTTCATAAACATTTTAGGTGTATCAATACATGCATGAAACCATAACTGTTAATGGCTGCCCCGAGTTCCGAGCCAGGGCCACTGCAAAGGTAGGATACGTGCAACTGTTGAAATACGTGTTACCAAAGTGACCTAGTAATTGACTGTGCGCGTGTGTGTTTCAGGTATTCGTGTGTACACTGTAAGAAAATTTAGACATCAGTGGCAGCCCAGAGTCTAGAACCAGTGCTACTTCCCAGGTAACAATCATAATGGAAAATTTCAACCTTTATGCTGCTTCTGTAGCTTAAGAAAAGAGAATGATTTTATGGAAATTGATGCTTTTTGAGAAGGTGCTTTGCAAAAGCAAATCTACTGGTTCATTCTGTAGAAGTCTGCCTGCAACAACCAATATTTTAACGGACTGTTTTCCCATACAGCTTATCCGGAGGGGACACAATGATTTGGGAGATAGAACTTAAACAGTCAAAATTCCACTTTAACTAGTGGGAACTGTAGGTACTGAGCAAGTGGTAAGGATTCACAGTGATGAAAGTGGCCTGACCAAGAGACTCCACAGCCAAATGCAAACCCATTTATTCCTGATGCATTACGGGTTTAATAAAACATATTGTCTCTTTGTCCATGTGGACCTGCCTTTCTCATATCCTTAGACCATAACAGCTGCATTATGGCTACTACTAAAATGATAATTTTCTAAGGGAATTCACACAGCCATGAAAGTTCTATGTGCCAGTATGAAATATGCTCTGTATTTTCATAACATGCACAAAGATAGATGCTCCCAAACAAAGAGGTCCACCATGACTTTCTTTTCCCATTATCATTTTGTACTCAACAGTATCTTCTGGGTGGTATAACAAAAACAGGTAAACTTGCAAAAGTCATAAATATTTTTAAAGGTATTTCTGTGTGGCCCCACTCCTGTGAAGTTAGTGACAAAACTCAGAAATCTTAATGGAACTAAGATCTTACCATTATATAGCTGTGTTAAGAGATTTTCATTTAAAGCTGTGTCAGAAGATGAAGGTTGGGCGTGTATTACAAAATTATTTCTACAGTATTTTAGAGAAGCAAGCTGGATAGTAGCCAGCAAATAACCTAATATGCACTGAATTGCAATGTATTTTCCTTACTAAGTAGAACATTCCCTTCTGTAGGCTGTTCTTCTGATTTCCACCTTCTTCTAATTGAAAGTTAATGAACAATGTAAATTTATATGGTCTATGCTGCTATATAGAGAAATGTCTATATGAGATCCTGATTTGTCTAAACTGCAGGTAAACATAGAAATTATTGCTATGCTATGTAGTAAATGGGGAGAAATCCAATTAGATTTGCCATTCTCATTTCTTACTCATATAGAACAGCAGGGTTACAGAGCAATGTTTCAATATCGCAATATTTCCTGGTTATTTCTGGGCTGTCTGCATTGCATTTTCCTAGTGCATTCGTGTCTGACATAAAATGTATGCATGATGACAAGGTCTGCATGTGCAAAAACATGTAACTGAGAATGATCCATTATGTCACATCATCCACTAGCTTCTATTAAGCATAAGCATTATTAGGGTGCTCAAAAAAATTAGCATAATGCAGAATTGTTCAAGCAGTTTGGACTACAAACATATATTGAAAAGGATAAAAGATTTTATTAATGTTTATTTAATGATTTACTAAGACATATAAGCAGGAAAATAATTGCAGTGAAAAATGAAGTTTAAGATTTATAATTTCTCTGGATGAAAGCTTTACAGATTGTTACTTGGGGTTTTTTTTGCCGGAGTAAGAATAACAATCTAGGATTTTTCTAATTGATTTATAAATCCATTGTCTTAAGATTTAATTTTTCAATAGAAGTTTTGATTCAGGTATATTATAAAAACTCATGTGCCTGTTCCAGGAGTTACTTAGTTTGAGAGATTTCATAAAGATTATACATTCAACTTTTTAAAATAAGAATATTCTTTTTAGGATATTTTTGTGCCCAAAGAATAAAATAACCAATTCCATACCTCCGAAAGCAGAGCAGAGGGCTAACAATTCAGTTCATCCACTTAATTTCAACTAGGAACACAGCAGAGATCCTGTTAGCTTTATCTCACAATAATACATTTTCTCCCTGTGAAAAGGCAAAGAAATGCACTAGTGATCGTAAGTGTGCACCACCAGGCAGTCAGGCTTCCTGCTGCCTACTTCTGGCTCTGCCGCTTACTTTCTGCGTTATCTTTGACAAGTCACCTGAACTCTCTGTTCCTCTGCTTATTCCTTTATTTCAAAAGCATTGGTGTGGAACTTAGCTTTTTTGAAAATGCTTTCAGGTAGTCAGAAAAAGTCAGAATAAGATACTGAAGTGTCTTCACAGGAATGAATTCTTCCTGCAAATGAACAACAGAGTGTATATCAGTGTTCTCCCTACAAAGCCAAATCACTTGTTGTTTTTTTCTTCCAGGCAACAGTTGCTGCTTTTGCTGCAAGCGAAGGACATTCACACCCGCGGGTGGTGGAGCTGCCAAAGACTGATGAAGGCTTGGGCTTTAACGTCATGGGAGGAAAGGAACAAAATTCACCTATTTATATTTCTCGCATCATTCCTGGAGGAGTGGCAGAAAGGCATGGAGGGCTCAAACGAGGGGACCAGCTGCTTTCAGTTAATGGAGTGGTATGTGGAAATTTGATAGAGCTTTCATTTTCATCTGGATTTTCATTTTTCACAGCTGTTCTAATACCATGATTTAAAATACAGCCACATAAAACAAAAAGAATTAGCTCTGTGAGACACCTTTAGTATGCGTTTGTAGCGTAGTGAGGCAAAGCTGCATCAAGAACTTTGTGTCACTACGATTTCTGTTGTAATGGAGGGTGCTTGAAGAGCTTCATTTTAAACCCACACCACATGCTCATTTTCCAAGGAAGCTGGGTCTTTCTTAATTGAAAATTCTGCAAATTCCTTTTGTACTAAAAGTGTAATAAAAGGCTTTGTGGTTCTTGCACTTCATAGCCTCTGAGGCACATAGCCCTTTCCAAGCACGGTGATGC
Source organism: Tetrax tetrax (assembly GCA_009806455.1). Taxonomy (NCBI): domain Eukaryota; kingdom Metazoa; phylum Chordata; class Aves; order Otidiformes; family Otididae; genus Tetrax; species Tetrax tetrax. Next base: position 217,680 of record WHYT01017932.1, read on the forward strand.
CTCATTGGCACTTGTGCAGCCTTGTGACCTTCAGAGCATTTGAACCCAAAAAATCAAAAGAAATTTGGTAAGCACATTTGGTGCTGATTTGCAATGGAAGGTAAATTCCAAATTTCTTTCAGTGACGTTCATCCAGCTATGATATCTTTGTCAGAGAAATCATCTGTACAAACAAACAAACACATACAGGGAGCATGTATTTTCAGTAAAAAGGTACATTTTTTACATAGTTATTTTTAATGTAAGTCAATACTTCAGGGTGGAGTGTTTAGCAGTAGTTTCACTGTGAATGTCAGTATGGAGGTAAAAATAAAAGGGCGATTGTAACAGAGGGAAACAATAAGGCTCTGACTACATGATATGGGTCAAATTTGGCCTTTCATTTTGCTTTTTATTCCCTTTTACAAGGGAATGTAAAGCATTGAAAGGGTAAGCATACTCATTCATATAACCCTACACTTCTTTTAATGAAAACATAATCCTTTTTCATGAAAAACCTCAATCTAAACCTTGTATTTAAATACACCAAAGGCACGTAGGAGTAATTCCTGAATCCAGTCATAAATATAAAACTTTCTAACTTAAATTTCCTCTTTGTTACAAGCCCATAAAGAATGAAAAAAAATGCTGTTTTGTACATGCTTGCATGTTGTCATCTGTTTCTCTTGAAACAAAATATCAGTGCAACAATTCAGACAGACTTTTTACCACTTCTATCAACCATCATGTTTTCAAAAGAGAAATAATAGGTCTGGAAGCTTGCTTGCCACAGTACACAATGAGAAAGAAAAAATAGAAAACAAAAAAAAAAAAAAAAAAAAAAAAAAAAAAAAGCCTATTGAAAAGATTTAGTCTCAGGGGAAAAGGAATCAGGGGAAAATTAACATTTAATAAGTAAATTGCCTGAAGTTCACTGATTGGGAGTAGATAAAATAATTTTGTTGCTGTTCAGCACTTCTTTCAATAGGTGAATAAAAAAGCAGATTGAAAGAGTTTATATTCACTAATTGATGTGTGGTTCTTGAAAAATCCTTTTACTGTCAACGATATCTGGGCAAATACTGGGGAGGAAAGCGGTGAACCTTCAGATGTCAAGATATATTGAATTTGACTCTGTTGTCATCTCCATTTCATGATACTCTGTTAAAAAAATTTCATGCATGTGCTCTAGAATATATATTTACCTAATGTAGCAAAACCCCCACAATATAAAATTCCCAATTGCATGTCGGCACACAAGAAAGTTTTTTTCAGAGATACAACAGAAATATTTTTGTATTCAGAGTCTAAACAACAGAATTTGAAGTTAGAATTGCAGCTGCAATTGAAATAATGTCTATGAGCAACTGTTCATAAACCAATCTTGGGATGAATTAAGCCCATATGATATAATTTGTAAAAAGGCAAAATATATAGAAGTGGTAATTTGTTTGCAGACAGCTTGAGACAGGAGGAAAAAGGTCTAAATTTAACACTGCTTGCTGAGATTAGTTCACTCTGTGCTCCTCTCAATTTAGCTGGAGAAAAGCAAATAATATACAGTATGTACAATACAACAGACGGCTCAGCAGTGGAACATGAAATGAAAATGAAATATCTGTAACTTGTTTGTGCTCAGAAGCTGGTGGTTATCCAACTTTATAATTATCAACATAAAATCAGTGTGTTCAGAATCCAGATTTGCTGTCCCAGCATGACTGGGATGATTGTTCCTTGAGCTATTTCACAGGATGTTAAAGAAAAAGTCTTCTCATTATGCTTGGGATTGTCCCACGCCCCCTAAAACTGAAGGAAATTGAAAGCAGTAAGCCCTGCAGATGGCTCAGCAAAGGCACTTGCTGGTGGCAGTTCATACCTGGCAAAGATTCTGCATTTGTCAGATACCTGGTGTGAGTCAGATACAGAAAGGGATGCAGAATAAGTTTATAATGGCTAATTTCTCACTCAAGCATTTGCTTACAGGTATCTAATAGAAATATTCTTCTCAGTTTCTACACTTGTGGGGTAACAATCAGTTTCTCTTTTTTTTTTGTCTGCAAGAGACATTTACAACAAGTTTATGAGCCTAGATGCAGTAATGGTTGGTGTGTCTCCACACCGTATCTACAGTTCTTTCAACTGTTCTTGTCTCTACCATACTTTGTATCCCTTTTTTTGATGCCATCTGCCAGTGAATAAGGGAAATACAGACATAAGTGTATATAAATATTTGTAATAAAAATTACATATTAAATAAAGATATACATTCCAAAACTAATTTATTAAATCCCATGTTTGATGGGCAGTTCTAAAGTAACATGAGTGTCAGTTTCTCACAATGTGTCCAACCTGTGTAATCCAGTCAGCAAAATCCCTTGTACACGCATGATGGATACCAGCAGGAGTCATTGGCCAGCACAGCCTGAGAGGTTTGCAGAGGCAGAAGAAATCAAACAGCAAAACAACTTCCTTTGCTGGTATAAGCTTTTTTCCCTACTCCAAGGGACTCTTCTATTTAACTTGTGCAGATACAGGTATGCAGGTAAAGCATTTGTAATGCCTTGGAAATAGGAGTGCAAGCAGGAATGAAGAAGTTAGAGCAAGTTTAGCAATGATATTAACAGCAGCTGAAAACTTTGCTTGTTAAGACCCGAGTTTGTTGCATTTGGAGAGCAAGATTCGTATTTAGCAACACTATGTTTTACTTTGCCTTTGTTATTTTCCCCTCTTTGGTTATAGTTCACAGCTTTAGGCTTAATTCTATATCATTACTATTCCAGTCAATGGGCATTTTCCATTGACCTGGATAGCAACAAAGTCAAACCCTGTATTTCTAATGAGAAAATACTGGCTGTAAGCTGGAAGGACAAAGCTGGAGGCAAATATGAAAGAAAACAGGCAATCACGAATTAAATACAAGTTACTAAGTTGTATGAAGTACAAAAGTACAACATTTTGTTATTCCCTTAAAAAATACAATCACAAGTGCCTATTGGTGTCAGTTAGAACCATCCAGCTCTTTGAAAGCAAATGAATCTTTTAGCTACTTCACATAGCTTGGGAGCTTACAGTTTTTGTTCATAGCCTGTTCTAAGTTCATACCATTCCACAGCAAGACTGATCACGACAGTGTCATTTCCTTTGAATGTGCATACCATGTCACACTGGCCACCACTCACAAGCAGAAAATTAAATACAAAACAATGCCGAGTTTTATGCAGTTCCGCTCAAGATGAGAAGTGTGTTTACAAAAGCCAGTAGCACCGTGTCACGAAGCAATGAGTTTACAAAAGGTAGCTACAGTACCTGCTGTATGATCCCCTCTTCTAATATTGAGTTATAGGGTAGGGAACATGGGAAAGAGGTTTTAATTTGTGTCTGTGACTTGTTCATTAAAGCAATTTCACAAAACCTTCTGTGCATCTATAGCTTTTTATTTTAGCTGTCTTTGGAGTATTAGATACATTCAGTGTTTCTTAACCAACAATTTCTTCCTTTTCAAATATTTGTAAGGAAACTCTTTTTTTCTCCAATTACTTGTAGGTAGCAGTGCTTGTTCAGCAGATTTATCCCAGTCACAATTTCTAACAAATATGGCCATCACAGATCATTAATTTTCTTGAAGATCTTTGAGTAGGAGACCTACTGGAGGAATTTTATGAACATACAGTTCAAGAACATGAACTCATTTATTTCTCTTAACAATCTAATGTATAATTATTTCAAGGTTTCCTCTTTTTCTGGTAATCATTTCAGCACCTGAAATGACATTAATTATTTCTCTGAGTTGCAGTAATGTTTGCAAAGCATCTTAACATTTCTGTATAAACCCTTGAGTCCAGTTAGTTGACTCAAACATGAAATAATTATTTGGATTAATGTGTTGAAGGATATTTAACTGGAGACAGGAAGATAAATAGCAAAATGATGAGCTTGAATTTTGTTGTTTATATTATCTATATGTAAAAGTGCATTGTGTCTGCTTTTTGAAACTTTTAAGTCATTATTTCTAGCTCGTAGTGTGCCACAGCAGAAGTAATTGTTAGTCACTGTTCTTGCACAATGCTACTCAGACAAATAGGAGAGATGAAAATAGAAAGAATTTTCTTCTGACGGTTGCTATAACGATGCTAAGTTATTCTTTTAGCGTGAATTGAACTTCAAATATTTTGAATGCTGCTGCTTCTCTTTGGAGGCCTATGGGTAGAGTTTCATTTTAAATAGTATGCTATACATAAGAGTTTTTAAACACAGCATGTAGTAAAATTTTGATTTCTTTTATGTAGGAAGAAAATTACTTATTTTTAAATGGTCTAAAATCCATGTGAAGAGCTCAGTTGTGTGGGTTTGGTTTTTTTTTCTGTGCAGAGATACTTTTGTTTGCTGGGATCTATCCTACAACCCACGTGGGCAATCATACACCATTAGAAAATTTCTCCCTTTCCCTTAAGGTGTGGAACAATCCACATGCCTGAAAAGCACTCTAGTCAGTCCACTTAATGGCAGAAATTAAATACTCTTTTCACAGCTGAGTCACCTCCCCGTTTTTGGAGACTGACTGTTTCAAACAACGTTAGCATAGAAATCGGAGCTTGAGCCCCTTGGAGAATACTTTTGATTTCACAGCAGATATCATCTTACTGTAAACCATTTTCCAGAAAGGGAGGGAAAATATTTATTCCTTCAGCAAGAACTTGCAATGTTTCTGTTGTTAGTGTTTGATTGCTTACCACTAACCAGGTAAAGACTAGTTTATTTCCAATAGAGAGCCCATATCATGTAAATGTTAAATGTGTGAGCAATGCCATTAACTCTCTCAGAGGCGGGCTGTCCCCGGGAGCAGCGGCCGCGCTCCTTTGCCTGCAGCTCGACAACTGCTTACTCGCCACATGTTGTCCCCTGCGGGACCCAAACAGAGCCAGGGCGTAAGAAAGGAATTGCCATTTCAAACATGCAATTTCTTCATTTCTCACCGACATTTAAATAGGAATTTTGGTTTTGTACCTTGCAAACAGTTTGTTTGGGTTTTTACCACAGAGTTTTGGGGTTTTAAAACATTATTATTGTTTGCATAAAGCTTGTTGAGTATTTCCCTTCCTTTTCACACAGATCAGAAATTAGGTTTGTAATGCAACCTGAAACAGATTTGGGTTATTTAAAATAGGAAAATCAGTACATTCCCAGCAGTGCATAAATCTTACTTAACTCAACACTTTCCCATAACGATCCCTTGAAAAATACAAGATGTGGAAACTTCCTAAAACCCTGATAGCCTTTCTGTATGAAAAAGAGGACAGAGCTGTAGATCAAAGCAGCATTTTTGCTATTAAATCTGTTCTCTCTGCTCCCAGAGTGTGGAAGGAGAACACCATGAGAAGGCAGTGGAGCTGCTGAAGGCGGCTAAGGACAGCGTCAAGCTGGTGGTACGCTACACTCCCAAAGTGCTGGAGGAGATGGAGGCTCGCTTTGAAAAACTGAGAACAGCCCGGCGCCGGCAACAGCAGCAATTGCTCATTCAGCAGCAGCAACAGCAGCAAACTACACAGCAAAATCATATGTCGTAGGTGAGAGGATTCATTGGTCTTCCCTAAAGCCCACTTGATGGCACCCTGCCTGGGCTAGCAGCTCCCGGGGCCCAGGGGTCCATCAGGGCAGGGCCTGGCACCGGGAACCATCCCACCCCCAGCCAGGAGCGGAGCAGCCAGGCAGCCCCAGGCATCTGGCGCTTTCCTGCGCGTGGGGACCAGTTGAGGCCCCGCCGGGACATGGGCCTATGGGTGGGCCTGGTTCAGTGGGGCCCATGGCGAGGCAGGGCAAGGCTGTGGGGAGCTGGAGATGGACTCTGCTGCAGCATCGCTGAGGCAGGGGCTGACAACTCCAAGGGGCTGACATGGGGTCCTGGGCCAGGGGCAGGGTGGGGGGAGACAGGGTGTCAGGGACAGTCAGGGCTGGCAGTGTCCTCGGGGACCTGGCAAGCATATACTGCAGGGAGGGTGATCAGAGCTCGTTCTTTGGTACATTTCCACATTGTTTGTCCCAGTAAAAATGCATTTTGAAAACAGGTGAAAGACCCTAACGAATTCTGGAGCCAATTTCCAGCTAATAATCCCGAGATCAATATCCACTACACAGCTCTGGCTTACTTATGCAAGACTGCATAAGAAGTCTGTAGTTACTGGGAACATTTTTTTTAAATTAAAAAACAGCATTTATGACATGTAAGAATATGCTACCAGATTTAGACGCAACTTAATGTATTTTCAGTTAGTCTGTTAGCTCTGTGCAGCAGAACACCGATTTGCTTCTTGTACATGAAGAAAAGTCTTCCTAGTCCCTTCCCTGCTACAGGGAACCCAAACTGCACTGTAGTTTCTCTGCAGGAAACCCACAAGTGCTTACTTCTCATCAGTTTGGTAGGAAGTATTTCATTTACTCTTGACTGACATTCAATATTGCAATAGCTTCCGAGAGGCTTGCAAGTTTCCCAGTGTAGTCAAAACACATGACATGTGAGGTACAGAGATTCTCCGTATCTGCAGTTTTTCTGAAATCAGTGAGAGTTTGTGACATAAAATGCATTTATAGATATGCCCCATTTGCCCAAATGAAATCAAGTGGGAAGCATATCCCAACGACTTACATCCCAATCCTCCACATGTCATACCAGGTGTTCCCAAAACAGGATGCTTGTAGCAGTAAGAACCAGCAAGTGACTCAGAAGGTCTGCAGATGGTCAGAAACTGAAGCTCCCAGTGATGGTTTCATTGTTACTAATGTTGACACTGACCTCTGTTGATATTGAGGGGAAAACACCCACCTTGTAGACCCCATGTCCTGTGACCAGCAGAATTCCAGTTTTGTTGGTGCAAACAAAGGCTCTGAGTGGGATCTGAATCTCACCTCAGGCAGATGAATACACAAAGGGCACAGTCTCACATTAAGTTTTTGTCATTTTTTTCAGTTACCTGAATCTTTTCATTAGGAAGTAAGGTATTTTTACTGATTTAAGTTTTTTTCTTTAAACTGAAAGGAAAGAAAGGCAGGCAGAGACAGCCAGCAACTTAATTCCTCTATTCTTTATGTTTGCTCTGAGAAATGTTTCTTTTCCTCTAGGTTATTCTCAAGGAAAAAAAAGCCTCGATCAAGAGTTCAGTAATCAAGCAACCAGAGCTGTACTTCAGTATTCCAGCAAGAGGAAACAACTACAGGAACACAAAACAGAATTCATCTGGAGAATGCACAGTATAAGAATAATATAGTTAGGACAGCCATAGGGAGCGTACCTTCCTGAGAAGGCTTTTCAGCACATGCCAGTCACGGATACATAATGCTTCTGTAACTCTATTCCTAATGAGAACAACATGATAGGTAAACCCTATGGAACAGAGAAGTCCAGGGCTTCCAAATAACTCTTGATCTAATCTTGCACTCCTTACCCTGACAGATTTGCCCGTTGGCTTTCTCTAGTCAGTGAAAGTTTTGTTTTAAGGAGATCAAGATTGGCTGCTTTTGGAGACAGAATCTTTCTCTACAGTTATCTCCAGAAATGAACAACTACATCAGTTCAAAATTTTGCCACAGACATCAAATTCATGCATCATGCTTCATAGTCACTTTGTACTATATATTGTAGAGCTGTTTTAACCTAACTTCCTGTTTATAATTTTCAATTTTCCTTCTGGAAATAGCAATTTACTATATTTATAAAGTATTCCATTTGTAGAAGCAATTGGCTTTTTACTCTTGGTGTTTCCATATATTTTATTATACATCAACAGAGTGAGAAAGTTTTAGGTCAATTTTAATTTTATTAGTAGTAAAGTTAGGGAATCCTAGAACTGTATTTTTAAATGTAGGTATTGCTTGTATCTATTATAGTTACTATTCAGAAATCTATAACTGGATATATTATATATTTATTGCATAAAATATATATTGTCTGAATGTACCTGTTAGAGAAGTAGGGTCTTTTCTTAGCATGTGTTGCAAATGTAGTAAGCTAATGTTAGCAAAAGACCAAGCTTTGTTTGGCAGATATTACTGTGATAGCATAATCTCAGCTTTTCTGTATTCTTTAATTTATTTTCCAGTCTAATGTTAATATATTTTAGAGAGGAGGAAGTGCGAGTTGTTTCTTTTAAGACTCGCACATTATCATTTTAATCATTTTAATCAATTTGAAGTTAAGAGTTCTGACTTTTTTTTTTAATCAAACCAAATTGGAATGTGCAAACAAGATATATTACTAAGTTCTTAAGTTTACATGTCTGCTTTTCCAAAGAAAATAGTCAAACCTGGAAGGCTATAAATGTAATCTACTTTCAAGAAAATAAAAAAATGGAGCCCCTAAATTCTAAAAAAAATATAATTTCCAGCATGCCTTCTATGCTTCATTAGAAAAGACTTGGGGAGAAAAGGACCTTAGGGAAGAACCCTACAGTCCCTGCATGTTGAACACTCCAGCTGATGTCAGTGAAAGTTCAGTAACGTGACGAATGTAGAAATGGTCGGAACCAGTGTTCTGGTTGTGAACTTGGAACAAAGTCAGAAACAATTAATATTTTGAAGGATCTATTCTCAGAGAGAGGCAAAGCAGAACAGGGAACTGGCAGCATCATTGCATATGTTAGAAACCAAATGCAGGCTAGCCAACAGTCTTGACAGTGTTTGATTAGTAAGTAGCCTCTGAAAGGAAATTACTGTATTTTTAAAACCAAACAGAATGAATTCATCCAGAGAAGCCTCATTTTATACAGAGAAGTAATTTATTCAGTGGTTGTTGGTGACAATATCAATTAAGACAGTGGAGTTTGAGAACTACCAGAATTAAAGATGGAATATATTGTATTGTGCTCTGCACGGTGTCTTTTTATACTTAATAAAATTGTACATACCTATTTTAAAACTGTATTCTCAAATAGACACTGCTATTAATATTGATGGTATATAAATTGTTATTATGACTGCATATAACTGATCTGTAGCTCATCAGTATGATTTAAATTACACTGATATCTGCATTTTCAGAGAGTGAGAATTCAGATTTAGTCAGCCCACTGTACTGCATTTTTCCAAACTGCCTCTCCACCTCCTCCCCGCCTCTTCCTCAAAAAATTTAGGTTTGATGGAGTGGAATGTGCTGATTAATAAATTTCAATAATAGAATGTAATTCATATAGAGAAGCATATCAAATTCATTTTAATATATTATTCAATAAATTATTTATACACACTAAAATTAACATTCTAGTCTTTGCCAACATTTAACAATAAGACGAAAGAAAAATACAAGTAAAATACAACTGTCAATGAATTTTAAGTGGAAGCAGGAAAAAATAACTTTTTAAGGGTCACTTTTCATGCCCCTTACTGATCAATAAAGCATATAGCCACTTAATCACAGAATAATCTGTGTCCCTAAACCTGTCATCTGCATTTAGTTGTACACAGTCTTTTCATTTGTGATTTAAGTGTCTTTGGTTCTGATGCAGTAAGGCACTTCAACACAGGCATTGCTGAATTAGGACCTAAAAGAAGTGCAGGGAGAAGAGCACTTTCCACATGCAGGTCTGTAGGTACTTGTGCGTTGTATTTTAACTGATTGATCTCCTGGCATTTGCTGTTTCACCACACAGAACTGATATTCCCTCAGTCAACTTACTGAGTTTTATTGCTCACATTTACCCTTGGGGCTCCCTCATATTTCTCTGCACTGTCAGCAAACTGAGGTAGGAGATCTAACAAGTCTTTTCTGTCTCTTTATTATGATAACTGAAAGGGTGATTTTTACAAGCTCTTGCATCATGTTCACTTATGCCAGAGATCCAGATGTAAGATCTAATAATAATAGAGATTCAGGCTTGGTGGCATTTACTTACTGAAGTTGATAGATCTGCTGTGCTAGCCATAGCTTTTCTGTTTGTGACATCTGATCTGACTGGCACTTTACAGGGGATTGAAGGATTTCATAGCCCCTGATAAAGCAAAAAGCTCACCAGGGTGCGTTTTCTTCTTTTCCTTCTACAGTGACAAATCATAGATGAAAGGTCAATGAACGCCCATGAGTGGAAGAAATTACATAAAAATCTACCTGCTGTTCCCCGGTGAATAACACTGCAGATCTCTTAGTCCTATACCTCATTTTTTTTTGGTATGTATTTATCACAACCAAGCTTCCAATCTGACTTAGGAACTTTTGGTAACTCTTGCAGAAGGCAAAAAATTATATGCCATTTTTTCAGGAGAATAAACTGTTTATTCAACTTTGGGGATTTTAGAGTTCTAAATGAAATTAAGATCTCATAAGCAAATAAGGTCCCTAGAATAAAATTCTAAACAAGAAGAAGAGTGGTTTTGCCTGTGTTTGAAATAATACCAGATTTAAAGCATCATTTCAGATTTTAAAATAGTTATTATGCTCATAGAGGATGTATTTTATTACAGAATAAGACTGTTTCAGAAAGTAGCAGTTATTTCTGAATCTTTCTGGAAATGGAATAATATACTTGACCAAACCATCTTCTAATGCAGAGCTGTATCTAGAAGAGCTAAGAAGATCCTTCCATATATAAGCAGAGGATTATCTGCTAGAAGTAGCACTGTCTCTGCATAAGCATTAGTGAGACCATTTCCGTACCCAGGATTCAATAAAACAAAACAAGTTTCAAACCCCGAGAGTATTCTGGGGCAATTTGCAAGAATGTGCTGCCTGCTGTGATGCATGTCTGATGAGAAACACAGCCCATTATGCTTATCCCTGAGAAGGTCAGGACAAATTAGGGATGTGTTCAAACAGTCTTGCGAACAGACCCCAGCTCACCCTGCTTGTCCATGAAAGGAGTGCAGTCTTGCGCTCTGAACTAGCAAAAAGATTTAAATATATGTTTGATGGATTCATTGCCTCTACCTTCAGCTGTGTAAAAGGAAGCTGTGGAGCCTATGCTGATGGTTTCCACGGTCAACAGAGAGTTAGAGGTATCCCTGGAATGCAATTTATTCACCCATCTCTGACATCTATCTTGAAATGGGGTAAGGCATCCCATAAAAGCATTTATAAGCAGAGCCACTGACTAAACAGCCTAAATTACTAGCTTAAAGGAAGTAGTGTCTTTTGAGGTTTTTTGCCGCTTCATTCATACAAAGCTTCCTAATAAATAAATAAATAAATAAATATCCAGCCACCGGTGTTTGAATTCCCTAGCCTAAAACTTCTACCCACATAAGCTCAGATGACTAATAGGCCTTACACGTGCCTGGTTTGGTAAGGAGGCTCCTGTTGCTGCAGATGTCTGTTCTGAAAGAACATTTCTCTAAGAAAGGCAAGAGCTCAGCGCAGGTATGGTTAGCAAAATGCTTTGGCTGTGGTATACACAGGGCCAGACCACAACAAGCTGCAGGCTGTGAATGCTGATAGCAGAAGCCTGCACTGCCGCCCGTAACGCTGGGCTCGCGTGTGTGCGTCTTGCAGGAGCTGCAGCCAAAACGATGAACAATTGCTTTTGACTTTTGCTGACAGAGATGCACAAAAGTGAAAGCCAGCAGACTTCCAACAAAGGAATTTTTGATATGAAGAGGCATAGCAAAATTTGATCAGTTCTGAAATCTAGAAGCCTGCAGCTATGTAGGATTAAGTAAAAGGATTACAAAAGCGGAAGATGTCTATAAGGAGCAGCCAGAATCCAAGAGATAAAAATTCCAAAGGTATTTAATCTCCAATCTGATTTTAATTTACTTTCTTATAGCTAGTTTCAATCTTATGAATTTACCTGACCAAAAAGGAAGCATATGATTCAGCAATTGCCCTTACTTTTTATCAAAACCATAAAGACCTGATAGGGTGGACGAATACTTTTTCCCTTCCTTCCTTCTTCCTTCCTCTCTCGGAGACTTGGATGAAGCTGGGTTCTGCTGGCAGAAAGGTGACACCCAAACACATCCCAGTGCTACAGAGAGTTTCTTCATGAGTCAGATTACAGTTCCTTCCCCACCTGCAATTCTCAGGTTCTTTCCTCAAAGTGCATGTTTTATAGACCCACAAATGTGTTTATTTCAAGGAAAACTGGGTGTTAAACCTGAAGCTGTAAATCTTACCCAACCTTTTCATTTCTACATCCCAAACCAGACCAACTATTGCACTTGTAATAATCCAGCTGGGAGCCTGGGATTAGCTTGTAAATTGGTCCAATTAAAAACTGTATCCCAGGAGCCACTTCTCTAACTTTTCTGCTGAACTGAAAGAAATGTAAAAGACAAACAGAAAGTACAAATTTTGAAGTACATAGAGTAGCCAGTGCAATGCTACAGAAAGGGGAACATAATTACAATTTTTCACAGATGCATGAAAACTTCTCCAGAAATACAGCATATTGTTTTTCTCTAAACAAGTTACTTTTCTGTGTTGGAGGACAAGCTATTTCTCTAGTAGTGGGTTTTGGTGATAAGAATAAGGCAAGATGCCTAGCTAAAACTAGAAACAGCGTGGGAAGAATCCTGTGTATGTCAAGGTAGCCACGAGCAATTCGGTGGATAAGGGTGAGTCCGCTTCAGGTGAGAGCAACCCTCAGCAATACTGCTCCCACTGACATCTTTCCTACCCCAAGTCTACTCCTATGTAATCCTGCCGCTTTTTTGTCCCCTAAATTCCCTTTAACTAGAGCCCAAGTATCACCACACAGCTTTTCCAACTCTACCACTGCAGTATTCCTCTCCCCTTCCTTCATGCAAGTTTTCTCTTAGCTCAGCAGCAACATTTCTTGTCCACATGCAATCTCCTCAGCCAGCTATGGCATTTAGGCTTTAGAGTGCTCGTCTACTTAATTTTGCTCTCTGTATCCATTAGCTGCCTTCTCATGGCCACCATAGTCTTCTGTCTTGCTTCCCATACACAAAAATAATGTAACTACCCATGAGGAATACAGGGGAAAAAAGTAAAATGAAGGGGTAAAAAATGGTAGGCAATTCTTGAAAAAAATTTTGGCAGGCTATACCAAGAATGTCCCCTTTTTCCTGGGTCAGCTCCTTTTGATCAGGTGGTGATTTTTCACCTTCAGTTAGTTCCCTGCTGACAAAGCACTATATGCCATCACGCTGATTGTGGCACAGCCATGCACCCTCCTCTGCCTGGCTGAAACAACAGCTTGTCTGGAACTGATGGACATCTAGACCTGCCTGAAGTCACCACACAGTGAATTCACATGCCTACCGTAGGTCGGAGTTAATGCGCACACACTGACTGTGTGAGTTGTACAGATGAAGATGATGCAGCGTATCTGGCACTCACACCCATGTCTGTATGGGATTCCAGAGATGGAGATATGGAATGAATCCCAGGCAATATCCTAACAGAGAGATAGAGCCTTCAGTCATCCAGTCTGGAAATGTTTGTATTACAAAAAGACATCCAGCAACTTCTTCATCCAGATGAAGAAGATGCAGCATATGTGGCATGCAGACCCATGTCTGTCTGGGATTCCAGAGATGGAAATATGGAGTTGAATTCTATTTAAAAGTGAGTTTTCAACAATAAGCAATGAGAAGCTGAGAACCTTTCTTAAACTGTTAAGGACCAAACATGCAGAGGACTATTCATTTCCCTAACAACTTCATGCTTCAGGTGCAGAACTTCACACGCCAGCACCCCCTTTCAAGGCTCGGTTTTGTGCGTGTGGTGCTTATCTTGTCTGTAGTGTTGACAGAAAGAAGTTAAACTGTTTACCACTGGGTCTTTGTACCCCTAAAGGAAAACATAAACTTGACTGCTTACAGGAAGGGGGCTTAACCATCACTTAACTCAGGCTTAAATGTAGGTGCTGACTAGGTTTTTGGTAGCAGTATTTGTCTCCACCGATTTGTATCTCCCCGAACAGAAAATTTCAATAGTTTCCCCAAAAACCCATTAGATTTGTTTCCCCTGTGTGCATAGCAAGTTCACAACTCCGTTATACAAATGTATCCAGCTGCCCTACCCGCGTTTGGCTGTGTTCAGCCGGGCAGCGGCACCGCACAGCTGCATGAGATGGGAATAAATACGGAGAGGGAGACGCCTAGTGTGAAACCGCGTTCATAGCATCTCCAGCTGCCCCTTCCAGTGCCACTGCTGTCGAGCTCTTCTTCTGCTAGCATTAAAAAGCAGACAGGCACGGGTGTAGGCAACATCCACTCAGCATATTTCCATGTATTGCACCGTGAACGTGCAGTTTTAAAAAATGCTGTTGAACGTGTGCAATAATACCTTATGAGCAAATTCTCTGCTTACTCAGAATGGGAAACAACAATAGGATAGCAGCAGCAACAAAAGCCATATTCTTACCTATGGTTAATGTAAATATTGCTTAAGACGATGAGTGGACTGCACAGAGCCAGGGTCTGATCATACTACACTGCTTCTGAAGATCACGCATGCGCTGATGAAAAAAAAATCTGCAAAGCACTGGTAGGCAAGCGTATCGCCCGTGCTGAGTAACTCAAACCCGCTGCGTGTGTCTTTGTGCCGTGCTGAAGGGAGCCATGTGAACTAGGTGCAGTAACAATTTGATGCAAGCCACGAATCCCACACTGCAGCTGCTGCTCTGTTTTTGGGGGGAGGGGGGAAGGGTGGGGCTTGCCAAAACCAGTCATCAAATTGGTTTTCCCTTGTAGCTGTGATTTTCTCCAAGATGCTAACAGTCTGTATCAGAGATGAGTGCAATCTTAAAGCACATTTGCTCTGCAAGCTAAGAGTCAAAGAATGACAAAAAATTACTGTAAAAATAACCGTTGAAATGGCTGAAGAAACTCAGGAGTCAGTCATAACACCTGACATTATTTTTTTCAGAGGCCAGTGTCAGTGAAGGCGCAACCCATTGCAGCTAACCTCTCTAAAGCAGAGCTTTCTGGTTTAAGCCAAACACGAGCCTCTGCAGTTAATGGGGGGAACAATTATCTCTAAGAGGTTATTCACTTCATTTGTGTAAGGGTTACTGACACAATATAATTTATTTTTTTTTTCCAGTGAAGACAGCAGAATAATTTTCTAATCATCCTCCTCCATCCTCCTCCCCTCTGCATTCCCAGTCTTTATTCCTACCCCAGCTTTAACAGGTTTCTGCTTCATCTATTCAAGCAGCATAAAACCTTTCTCTCACCTTCCCCATTGAAGGTACTATGGTTTCTTAGTTTGTCTGTAGAAATATCCTATTTCCAACTTGTCACTGCAGAAAACATATTGGGTAATTATATCTCTCCCATCTCAGAATACTGTTAATGGAAAATGCCTCTTTTTTTTCATTCACTACAGAGGGAACTTAGATGAATGGATGAGATAGGAAGCCTAAATTTTAGATGCTATATAATGCAACAAGCTAGCTGATGAGCACACAAACATTTATTACGAGGGCAGTAACTGCCAAAGATTAGCGCACAGAAGCCAAGCAAACTGCCTGATTGTACAAAGTGAATGGGCAATAACTGAGACAAGAACCATGTCTGCGTGATGTCTGTAGCATACAGACGATATGGAATGAACAAGTGCTAGGATGTAATTCTAGGAATTGCGTGCCACCTAGCTATAAAACCACCTGGTGATACAACTTTTGTTGGTTTCAAGAGAACAGGACATTAAAGACCGGAGAGAGCACACCGGCTGAAAGCAGGGCTAGGAGCTTTGTAATCCACTTCCAAATCCTGTTGATTTTAGTAATAAATGAATAGTTTTCCCCAAGTTGAGTCTGTTTTTCCCTTGACAGTAACTTTAAGGATTTTCTTCCTGTCCTTATCTCAAACCTCAAGCCGTTTTTCTTATATTATCTCTCCCTATTCTCTCGGAGGGTGGGCGGAGTGAGAGGGAGACTGTGTAGTCTGGTCCCAATCGGGGCTGAACTATGGCAATGCAGTACTCCAGGTGGGGTCTCACCAGAGCAGAGTAGAGGGGCAGAATCACCTCCCTCGACCTGCTGGCCATGCTTCTCTTGATGAAGCCCAGGATGCAGTTGGTTTTCTCGGCTGCAAGTGCACATAAAACAAAAACAAAATGAACAAAAAACAACAACAACAACAAAAGATATATAAGAGCTTCTAGAGGCAGGACATGCACAAGACACTGAACAGAGCAGCTGGTACCTACTAACACCTACTACTACCTTATTCCCATCTTGCTCTGCTTCAAGTGAGAGGTTGGACTTCAGTTTCCAGTTCCTAAATAATATGGCTGTTGCTTAACATAAAATTAATTTCATGTCTTCCCTATTTCTGTTTCTGAAGAAGCTGGAAAAATACATTCTTTGCTCATTTACCAGGCAGAGCAATTCCTTTGCCCTAGCAGCATGACATGTCTCACACAGCCACAACAGCCTCAGAAGGGATCTGCCCCTTCCTAACACTGCAGTCCTCCTCCTTTTTAAGAAGGCACTCTGCTGTGACTGAGTTGCCTTATTGTTTCCCAAGCTATATGGAAAGGAAGATTTTTTTTTAAAAAAGGCAAATCATGTAGTAAACAAAATAGCTCCTTGTATTTTACATAAGTTTTGCTTTGTGTAATGGGCATTTCCATCCTTTTTTTAAAATTTATTTACAAAGCAACATTAACAACAAAACCCCAACAGACAGAGCTTAGTCTTACTAACAGACTGAAAGAGACATATGGCCAAAAAACCCTAAGAAGTTACTTAATTAAAACTTGAGCAAAACAAAAGTTTATATTGAAAAAAAAAAAATTAATTTACTTTAATCCTTTGGCTGGTCCCTTTTAACAATTGCTTTGAGAAGAACTAATAGGAAGGACAAAAAACCACAACCACATTTACCACGTGAGACCATAACACACTGTTAGCAACCTGCTGTCGTGGCTGGTGGCTCCTCAGAGCAGCAAGCACATCCTTGCCTCTTTGCTATTGTCACCTGGTGGTTTGGGAGCACCCGTGGGGCACGCCACGCTCCCCGAGGAGTTGTCATGCTACTCAGGGCTGCCCCTGCCTCTGCTGAGCCCCTGGAGCAGCGCTGCTTCTGGAGATACTCTGCTTGCTGCACACATGGACATCCTTACTACATGTCTGTACGTGCTGCCCTATATGGCTCTAATGTCAGTGCAGTGTTTAATTCTCCCTTCTGTCCCACACCCTTGTCCTCAGGCCAAACGCTGCCTGTTTTCCCACAGAGCTGCAGTCACCCTATTTTATATCTTTAAGCTCAAGAATTTGTGGTGCTTCGAAGAAAATCAAAAGCAAGTGAGCAGGATGTGTGTCTGGAGAGCTATTTCCTCAAGAAATGGCAAGCCCATGGTGAATTTTATAAATAGATTCCCAAATCCTCTTAAAAGACAAATTCAAACTCTGTCTGAAATGCATTCCCTGAGTGTTTGAAGCACCACCTGCCTCTTACTAAAAGAAAACAATCCAGAAACCAACTTCATACTGAAAATGTTAACTATGTCTAAGGAGGATAAATTAATTTTACCAAAATTCATAGCAGATGGCACATAACATCATAAACCATTCTGCAGAGTTTACCAGTATAAAACTAGATACAATAGCAAATTATCACAGAAAGTCTCCATGTACAGATTTTAAGATACTATTTTAAAAGGTGACATCATTACACTTGTGCAACCAGCATATGACTAACTGTGCTTTTTTAGCACTTCCAAAGTGCTATTATTTATTAGGTACTAATTATCTCTTAAAGGTACAATCACAGATCAAAACTTCATTGCCATGTGTGGTACTAAAAAACCAGACGAAATGAATGATTGCCATCTAAAGCCTAAAGCACAGAGCCCTGGATTTTTAACACAAGTCTCTGGCTTCACCAGGGAGTCCACACCATCACAAGCTGGCCATGCACAGAAATATGCTGTTAAACTGAGATCTTACAGACAGATTTTCTCTAGGATACTCAGGTGCCTATAAGTACAGGCAAGATCCAAGGACTAGATGCCGAGATGGCATCTCGGGAGCTAGGAAAATCCTTGCTTTTAACCAAGTAAGATCAAAAATAAGATTTTTTCAGAATAATCCCTCAAATGTCAATAACTCTGAGGGTACCAACAATTACCAGTGCCTCAGTTTTCGCAAGAGCACTTCTGGAAGCCTTTTCCTTCTGACAGTGCCCTTTATTATCTCACTTTGTTTCACCCTCTGTGGTGGTCCTAAAGCCCAGCCAGAGAATCTCTCACATCACCTACTTCCCCAAAAGAGGCCAGGGGGCCACTGCAGTCCTGTGTTCATAGATTCATAGAATGGTGTGGGTTAGAAGAGACCTTCAAAGGTCACCTAGTCCAGCCCTCCTGCAAGGAGCAGGGACATCTCCAACCAGATCAGGTTGCTCAGAGCCCCATCCAACCTGGCCTTGAATGTTTCCAGGGATGGGGCATCAACCACCTCTCTGGGCAACCCCTTCCAGTGTTCCACCACCCTCACTGTAAAAATTTTTTTCCTTATGTCCAGTCTGAATCTACGTCCCTCTATTTCAAAACCATTACCCCTCATCCTATCACAACAGGCCCTGCTAAAGAGTCTCTGCTCTTCTTTCCCGTAGGCCCCCTTTAGGTACTGGAAGGTCACTATGAGGTCTCCTCAGAGCCTCCTCTTCTCCAGACTGAACAGCCCCAACTCTCTCAGCCTGTTCACATCCACTTTGAGTGGCCCCTTATCCCATGTGTGACTAGAGCTGTGGCGTGATTTACCCTAAAGGATGATTGCACAGTGCAGCAAACGGATGGTTGGATCAAATAACTCCTCCTAGTTAAGCATTTCTGCTGTGAACTACTGCTTTATGTTACAAAGACACTTGTTTAATCACCTGGCATGCAAGCAGTAAATGCAAAGGGGATGGGAACAAGTAGCTGATGAAAGTTTGGGTGCGAAGTCCGGCTGAGGATGACAATTTCAAAAGAGATGACCGCAGCTTTATCAAGTTACAAATACGAATTCTTAAATTGATAAATTACAATTTAACAGGCTGCAGCAAGCCAAGTGGTCAGGACAGTCTGGGTCATCTCCAATGCTGGGGTTTGACATTCCATGCCACTTTTTAAAAGATTTCTGTGCCTTTCCGTAGTTTCCCAAATAGTGACCCTTATTAACTGATATCCTGTTTGCAATTTTAAAACACAATCTAAACAGCCAGATTTGGGGGTTTGGGGTGGTTTTTTTGTTTGTTTTTGTTTTGGTTTGGTTTTTTGTTGTTGTTGTTGTTGTTTAAAATATTCCTATAATTTGTGGAGTTGATTTTGATGGGTAAGTTCTTTGTTGATGCAGATATTTCCTAGCTAGAGTGGAGCCATATAGCAAACTTAGTTCTGCCCATCTTTACTCCAACATAATTCCTAATACTTGCAGAAGAAAGTCCTGGAAAATGTGAGAATGAGATTAAAGGACAGTTTAATCTGATTAAGTCCAAAATTTCAAAGTAGGACTGAGAAGGGATAATAATTTGGAGAGATGGTATCATTTGGTGTATCAGCATTATTTAGATTTGGGAAGACTGGGAAGCAGCAGGAAAAAAGGGCTCAGTTTAAACACATGAGGACAGCATCCACATTCATTAATCCATTTCCCCAGTGACTCAGATGGAAAATTGTTTTGTGCATTTTGCTGCCACTCCACATCACAACAACTTCTGAAAAGTAGAAGCAGCAGCCTGGCTCTTTGTCCTGCATTAGTAATAGCAGATGGATTTATTAAGGCGGTGTACATTTTTCAAACAGTTTTTCCTTTGGGGAAGAGATAAGCAGGTAAAGCAGGATAAGCAGTCAGAAGCATCTTGTGTACTTGTGAGATGGACCTTGCTGCTTTAGCATCCTTAAATGTGCAAAATCCCAGGAATCTGACATGGTGACTGTCACCACTTTCAATCACTTCATCACTTAATCACAGGATTTTAAAGGATGCAGGTTAAAAAAAAAGTTACAAGCTCTGGTGCCAGAAAAGTACAGGCATGTAGAGAATCATTCAAAACTATACTGCCTATGGTGCAGAGGGAGGACGAAAAGGTCTGCCTGGACATTGCTTATATCCTTCAGCATTACACGAGTGGCTTCCCACAGACACATTTGTTCTGAGGGTATTCCAGCCAGCAATTACTTGAGCACTGGAAAAAAAGACCACTACGTGCTGTGCTCTGCTGCAGGATCCCCTGCCATGTCCCAGCAACACCTCACTTTGCAGCTGAATTTTCTCAGTAATATAACCAACATAACCCAACAACACGCCTGAGCTAAGTGCTGATGCCGTTTCACCCTCAGTTCACTAACCTGCTTCCCATGTAGTTATCATTCAATTCAACAACACAGTTGTTGTTGTAGGTAACACAGATTTCTCATTCTCAGTTTCTCATTCAATGGTCTGAGTTGCTGCAGCAGCTTTGTAATAAGCAAACCTATAAATCTTCCTTGGATATGAGTATTCAAAGTACACAGTCACCAACAGAAAGAGGCCTCCCCCAACACTTGACAAAGACAGAGAATAAGCTGTTATACATTGCTGTTCTGGTACGTACACTTGATATTTATCAGAAGCCTTGCTGCAATCATCCTAGAACTCCAGCTTGCCCCAAGAGGATCAGGTTTGGCAAAGAGACCTCCTCTAGAAAGCAAGAATGTCTAAAAATATTTACCTGAGCCGCTCAGCAAACAGTTGTGGTGGATTAAGGCCTCCCTGTTACTACTGCTCATATCCCCTCCCAGGCCACAGCAGAGCCAATGGCCATTCCTGCCACAGGGGCTCCAGTTCACAGTCCAGCATCCGAGCAAAGATCCACCTTCTGCAGCAGCCCACTGGTTGCAAAGCACTTGATCTGGGATATCCGCACAGCCTGGTGAGGAGGCTATCATGGACTGTAAGTCCTAACCCCTGCCTATTCTGCATGATAGGACGTATGCCTCCTTTGTGACCAAAATATATCTCTCGTCACACAAGGGACACACATGAAAGTCAGGATGAGCAGATTGCTCCCATCACATGCCTGAGCACACATGAGTGGCCCTGTCACAGGACTGAACATGCTCTCATTCCAGGATGGAGAACACCAGCAGTTTGGCCATTTACTAGCTGTCCTTCCAGCCACATCTCCAAAAAATTCCACAGAACCCTTCAGAAAAAGGGGATCACATGCCACACAATTGTAAGGGTCGGTCAGAAAATCAGTATTGTCTCAACCTTGTCATCGAGGACTTCCAGGTGGACTGTGGACTTGATCTGGCCTAAAAGTTAGGCTCACAACTTGACATGAGTTGCTGCAAGCAGCCTGCCTGAGATGCAGTTGTTTTTTTTCCCGGGAACAGAACGGAACTGTTATGGACAAGGCTGACTCTGGCCTAACAACAAAATGTACAACATCCTTGAAACGGCGGACAGAGTGGCACGGAGGTGCCACGGCTCATCCCTGTTGTCAAAACTGGCAGAGATAACCGTGCAGCTGCTATCGAGGAGGATGAATCACAACTGCTGTCTCAAAACAATGGTGAGAAAGTGCCCTTTAACAGAACTTTGCTAATTATAATGTACAAAAAACACACTTCTATCCTAAGGGCCGAAAACAGGTGGAGATCCCCGAAGTAAGGAGGAGCAAGGTTTGCTATTTGGCATAAAAGGTCGACCCCTAACAGCGAGACACCCGAAGAGCTCTCCCCACCAAGGATCGACATCGATCGTGAGGACGGGCGGGACGCTGCCTGGATCTGGGACCATAGGGACGCCTTGGACCCGCGGTGGTAGCTATTTTTCTTTTTTTTTCCTATCTTTACTTTTCCCTTTCACTCCCTTTCACCTATCGCATGCCGCTTTATGGGCAAAATAATAAAGTTTGTGCTGTTTGATTGAAACCAACCCCTTTGGTGTGTTTGCCATAATTTTGCACTTTGAGATCGCACTAAAAGAACCATCACGAGTCCCGAGTGGGCTGTGACAACAATTCATTCATCTCACAACCTGGGGAAAAGGGAAGCAGGAAGCTGATGTAGGAGTAAATCAAATGTCTGAGAAGCCAAAGTCATCCTGCGAGCTGCAAGAAGGACAACCTGGTTTAGTCCCTTCAGTGGAGCAGCTCAAATATGCACTGAAGACACCATACCCCAAGACTCCCTCTTAGCAGAGGGTGTCTGAGGAGAGACCTAATCAAAGCATTCCCTTCAATACAGGCAGAAAAGGGCACTGACTCATCTTCACTCGTCATGAGTGAGTGCTGTAAGAGATAAACTATTTAATAAAAGCGGAACACCTTCACATCCCTCTTCTGCTTTGTAAATGAAGTATGTATTTCTGCTTAGACCATGAAATGCAGGGCCTAGGCACATGAAAGAAAGAAAAATCTTGATAGGAGGAAGACACTATATTCCAATCCAGATTAAGACACGTAAGTAAGACATGTTCCTCATCAAGTTGTTCTTGCTATTTAAGCAGAGCCCTGCTTTGCGTAATGTAACTCCAGGCATTACACTGGGACCCAGGTGTCTCTCTGTATGGTGTGAATTTCCTGTATTTACACTGTTCTGTAAAGTCAGGCAATGCACTTGGCACTGGGGATCCCTAACCCACCCTCTCCCCAGCCCCCCTCCTTTTGGCTCTGGAGTCTGATTCTCAAATATATTTAAACACCTAATCCCACTGGAGAATTTGAGCCTGCTACAGGATTTTGAAAAGTGCCTAACTCCTATAGATTTCAATGCTTTAAATAGCACTGTCGATTGTTTTAAAAGTCATGTGTTTAAAATTCTGCACTGCACTATTTTAGAGAAACATAGTAAAAAAAAAAAAATCCTACATTCTTTAGAAAATCTGTCCCTCAAATTTCACAGTTTTTTGGGGAGGGAGGATGCAGGGGTGGGAGGTCGGGTGGGGTGGGGAATCAGAGCTCCTCCTGCACTTCTTAATTTTTTTATTCAGACTAGAAAGATTTTTGCCATGATTAGGACTACTACTGGGCCCAAAATAGATTTACCAGTTCCAAATACTCCCCAGTGACAGCTGAGTAGCATAATGATGCTTTATCCCATGTTAGTGACAAAATAAATTGCTTTTCCAGCACACACACAGAGCTTTATAAAAAGAATAATCATAATCCTACTGGAAAAGGGATTCTTCAGCTTTGAATTCCTGCACCCAAAAGGGCTTCAGCTGCAGCAGCCTCCTCCAGAGAAGCCAGAGGGAGCAAAACCTCACACAAGTGTAGGGCATCAAGTGAAGGTAAGCACTTCTATGCAGACCAAAAGAAAAGACATAATAGTACTCTTATGGCCAAGTGCTGCTGAACTCTCTCTAATTTTACAAGCATTGATGCGTTATACTTTCTGCTGGATCAGTGTTATGCTTATAAATTCCAATTTTCAGGCTACAGTTATTTGAGTCACTTTTGGCTGGGATGTACAGCATATGCTTTCAATATGGATTGGATTTTTTTTTCCATTCTCTTACCAATTGCTTCATTTCATTTAATTGCAGTGGGAGAATTACAAGTGTCAAAATTAATCCAGAAGCTCTTCTCCCCACTTCCAGCTCTGAATTACCGTCCAGGTCTTGCCAGTCTGCTGTGCAGAACAGCACCGATGTCAGCTCAGGACCTGGCCAACTCCTGCCTGAGCATGCATATCATCAGAAAATTTTGAATTATCTGAGCAGAAAATCCCATTGCGTGTAGTCTTTGGAGTGGAGCCAGCTGGCTTGGGACTGCACTGACCGATGGGATTTAATGAATAATGTTTTTACAATGAGGGTGGTGGAACACTGAAACAAGTTGCCCAGAGAGGTGGTAGATGCCCCATCCCTGGAAACGTTCAAGGCCAGGTTGAACAGGGCTCTGAGCAACCTGATCTGGTCGGAGATGTCCCTGTTCCTTGCAGAGGGGTTGGACTAGATGACCTTTGAAGGTCCCTTCCAACCCTAACCATTCTATGATTCTACATGATGTATTAGGTGTTGCAGGTCTCCTAGTAATCAGTATTTTAAAAGGCAGCACGGGCATATTCCAAGTAGACTGAAATGCTACAGTTTGAATACCCCATCCCAGGTGCGCATTCACTACAGGGCAGCCACAGGGAAGACCATGTTGTGCAGAGCAGCTCAGCAACCTCATGTTGTGTGTGATGGATGGCTCAGCCAAGCCTCAGGACGATTCAATGCTAGAGCAATGCTTGTTTGCTGCTCTAATTTTTAGAATGCAGGTAGCTCTCAGATAAGCCATATTTTCAAATGGGTTATACACTGCTTTTCTCTTTTTCTAAAGGAAACAAGAAACAGGAACCTAAAAGCATGCATAAAACACAAAATATTTCCCAAGTACATTTCTTAATGGAAGTAGAGGAAGAAGATTTGTAGGTGTTGCTCACAAGTTTTGACCAAGCAACTTTTAAGATCAGAATCAAACAGAGCTCTTCCTGTCCACAAAAAATGCAGAACCTCACCCTTGCAGAGCTACTGTCTGCCACAAGCCTCTAAGCTCTCTGGTGAAGCTCCTGAGCTTTCCAAAACAGTTGCCTGCAGCAATATGGTAATAAAGCTCCTGTGGAAAGTCTCTGCCAGGGACACTATGGACATTTATGCCTCACATGCCAGGATTATTTATAATAAAAATTAATTGGGGGTTGAAGATTCAGTCAAGCAGAAGATGACCAATCTCCAAACAAAGTTATCCTATGTCAGCTTACATAAATAATCTGGTAATACTTATATACTGTTTCTCTTCCTTCCTCCAAATCACTATAACCATAAAGACAAAACTCCTTGCCTCTATTTTTAAGCCTTGAACTTGCTAAAACTTGCATATGTAAGTATGCCTGTGCATAGGTATTTCCACTGGTTCAAAAGGATGTAAAAATAAACTTGGTTGCATCTTACTCTAAGATCTTATACATAGTGATTCATTTTTAACGATTCTAAAATTTGTTTTTTAAAAGTGAATGGTTTTATCACATGTCCAGCAAAATTTTCTCTCTGACTATACTCTATTTTTAAATATACAGATGGGCAAAGTTTTTTTTTTTTTTAAAATTAAGCTCCAGAGCAAGAGATCTTCAAGAATTCCTTGCATTTAGTACCTAATCTGGTCTTCAGTAAGAGCTGGTTGGCATTCAAGACCGTTGAAAAATCACTGCAGTTATTGTGAGAGTAATTTCAAGCTCCTGCTTCTGGAAATCACGGCCAAATAAAACAGAAAACATGATTGTGCTTGATATTCCATAGTGTGTGAACAGAGTGTGGGCCCTGGCTCTCAAGCACGTTGCAAGCTGTGTGAACCACCGTATCCACTATAATTGCAATAAAAAACAATTTTCCACAGCACTTTTCATTTAAAGGAAAATTCCTCTCAAAAAGGGCTTTTGAGGGGTGGCACAGCAAATTTCCCAAGGACTGCTGAGCTGAAAGGGTCAACCCACTAAGCTTCTGCCACAGGAGCAGGATGGCAGAGATGGTGAGCAGGGCGATGGGTAGCCTTCAGGACTGGGGCAGCACATTAGACCCAGTATTAGCTAAGCTAGTCCATAGTTAAGGTTGAGTCCTAAAGCTGTGCCCCTGCCCTTGTTTACCCTCAGCAGAGGTAGCCCCCTCCTTTTGAAAGAAAAGGAACAGTTTTGGATACCAGAGGATTTGAAGCGGAGGATCTGGATATTTTAATGTTGTTCAGGCTTCAGTCATCATGACTATCACTTTACAGCTTGGCGCATAAACACTCCATTTCTGAGGCATGAGAAAATGAATATATTGTAGCTATATTCTAAGCCTTCTGACCCAAATCTGTTCCTGGTGAAACTCCAGAGGTTTCAGTGGAGTTGTGGCAAGGATAAACTTAGCTGTCTAGCTGTACTTTATAATATGCTATTTCTGATTTTAAAAGGGTTTACATAAAGACTTTTTTCCATACTTATTAAACAAAAACAGCATTCAAACTTATTAATGTAACCAAACGCATTGTTTACAAACATTAAAACTTTTTATAGATGTAAAAAATGCATAATAAAAAGCAGTAATAAAAATAGGATTATTCATTTTATAAATAGGAATGTAAGGAAACATGTTATTCCTGAAATGATGTATTAAAACAAGCCTATGCACCAAAATATATATTTTTTTTTATCATAGTCCTTATCATCCACAGAAAAAAGAGAGGTAGGGACATGGGTTGTAGGAGTCAGACATGGTCAGGAGATCCCTCAGAGCAGACCACTTCTGCTTGAGAAGACTCATTTCACAAGCACTTTTCTAAAAGCAGCTTTCACTGTCCTGCTTATTAGGAAGTTTAGAAATAACAAGTTTCACGTTTCAAAGTTCAGTCATTTTTGTATTTCACTCAGGCGATAAACATGTGAGAAATTTGTACCCTGTGAAAAATATGCATTACAGGCACTGGTAGGATACAGCTGTCTCAGCCCTTGTTTACTTGGTTTCTCCTCTACTTCATGCTGGGCATGGGGGATTTTAGAGTTACTAAACTTTTTCCCAGTTACTCACAGTCACCATCCTTTTACTCCAATACTGAGCAGCCATGTACACAACCATGTGTTAGCAACTGCCCTCACAGCTTTCAGTGCTTACCTTTCCAGCTCCAGGTAGGACCCTTTTTTCTGTCATGAGGAGCACCTTCCAAAGGGAATTTCGAATTTATGAGGCAGTCACTTTTTCCAGGACTGAGTGTTAAGCTACCCCCATTTCCAGCAATGTGAGCTTCAGACTACAAAGGTCTCCCCTTTCCCACTGCATGAGACATCTGCATGGGATGTGTCTTCCTTGGCCAGTCACACAGCAGGAACTCCTACGCTACCCTTTGACCAGCTAGACAATCTCATAAAGTCTGCGAGAAAGACAAGAGTGGATGCTTAAACTCAGGACGAGGCCCCAGAAAATCCCCATTTAATCATGCAGGGATTATGAGCTCAAATCTTGCTATTTTGGGTGTTCCACAAGTCTTCACTACAGAGGTCCTGCAAGCTCTGGGAGGAGAGTGCTTATCCATTTGCAGAAGCTTTGCAGCTAAGCAATTCACCCACACATTTAGGAGCTCACAGCTTTATACATACTTGAGAAGAGGCCTGAAAGACTCCTAGTTGCTTATTTTGGACACAACTTTAATGAAGCGTAAGAGTCATAGGGCCAGAATGACAGCCTTTGATGGGCATACACACAGGTGAGAAGGGAAACTGGTGGTCTGCTCCTAATAAGTTGATACTATCCAACGCAGAGAAGACAACAGTGAGGACCAGAGCAATGGCATCTACCTCCCAGATGCCTGACTGACTCTACTCCAACCACTTCTGAGGAGTTTTAATGTTTTTAAAGCTACTTTTTCAAGTCACTGAGATAACTCGCTTAAGAGTTCACTAAGAAATAATTTTTGCTGTGGTGTCTACTGTCTATAAAGGTGTTTACCACAAACCTACACGTAAGCTTTAACTTTGGGGAAGGGATTTCAGAGATGTACTTTGAATACATCTTCACCATGCCAGCAGAAACATTTCCTCCTCTGCTTTTCAAAGCAATCAGGCAGTGAGTTTCAGAATTGTTGCACTATTACCTCAATCTGAAGATGCTCCAAAACAGCAATTGTAGAAATAAATACTTTTCAAAATGGAGATACTGTTTATCTTTCTGTTTCTCCAAAGCACTACAAAGTGGACAGGAAAAAAAAAAAAACAAACCTTGTATTTTCTCATGCTAGTAAAAAGAAACCCACAACATCTTGCATATATGATTACTTAAAACATGGAAATGAGGGGAACAAAACTGGTTTTCAGCAGATTCAAATACTTCCATTTACAAAAAAATGAACCTCTTGCTGGAGCAGTGGTGCATTTGCTAATGAGGTCTTTGCACTGAGCTATATACAGGTGTAATTGAAGTTACAGTCATTGTTTGCTCACCATTAATTAAGGAGTTAGTGATTCATTACTTTAATAAATTCTGAGGAATCAAACCATCAAAGGCAATGGGCTGAATTCAAACTTTATTTGATCCACATTTTGGCTCCCTATAATGTATAACAGGCACACCAGCTTGAATTTTATATTCCAGTCAGACCTTTGCTGGGCTCCCGAGTCCCTGCTAGGTAGCTGAGTCCCACAGCAACCAGTAGAATTTGGCACTTTAAAAAAAAAAAAAAAAAAAAAAAAGAAAAAAAAAAAAAAAAAGGAGGAGAGGTGGTCTATGCAACACAATTTAAAGAAAACAAAACTCAGGAGAGAAAAAAAAAAAAAGAGGAAAGAAAAAGGGGGAGAGTCTGTGTGGCTCGATTCGGTGAGAGCCATTTTCTTTGGGGTCAGTGTACCTTGCCTCGACCTTAACAAGGCCCTTGCCTGGGCTTTCCACTCTGTTAATTCGCTTCATTACTGAGTTTAGAGGGAAGGGGGTAGGGGCTCCATCTCCGTTAAACGTACTACCGGAGCAACGGGATTTATTTCTCCACCACTTCCTCGGCGTTGGGAGGTTTGGGCTCGTCGGAAGAAATACTGTCCACTATGGAAGAGAGGCAGCGGAGGCTGCTGGAGGCCGACGACTCGACGGTGGAGCCT
Organism: Tetrax tetrax; assembly: GCA_009806455.1. NCBI lineage: Eukaryota > Metazoa > Chordata > Aves > Otidiformes > Otididae > Tetrax > Tetrax tetrax. Next base: position 246,124 of record WHYT01017932.1, read on the forward strand.
CCTGCTCAACGAGAGTAAAAGGGGTTAAAGAGCAAACCGCTCCTCCTCGCCGGGCCCGCGGCGCAGGGGTCGCGGAGAGCCCGGGCGCCGGAGGATGAGAGAGAAGACCGTTGGCGGCCGCGACCGTTAGGGACTGCGGCCGTTGAGGGCCGCGACCGTTAGGAGCTGCGGCCGTTGGGGCAAGGGCAGGGCGCGCGGCAGCGGGGGCGGCGGCGGCCGCTCGGCCCCGCAGAGGGAGGAGGGCGGCGGCGGTGCGAGTTTACCTTCCTTGGGGCTGACTCCTAGGGCTCGGGAATGGTCGGAAACGCTTTGCCAGTCGGAGCTGCAGGTGCTCAGGAAGTCCGAACCGTGGATCTGCGGCACACACAGGCGGGGGTAGGGGGGTAGAGACGAGGAGGGGATGGGATGTGAGGTAAGGAGGACGGCGGCTGCCCGGGACCGGCCGGTTGCCCGCTGGAGGCCCGAGCAATTCGCTCGTTCCTCGAGGAGCCCCCTCCGCGCCCGCCGGGCCGCCGCAGAGGCCGTGCCGAGGAGGAGGGGAGGGGGACGGGCGCGGCGGTTTCGCAGCTGGATGCCGGGGCCGCGGGAGGAATCAAGCGGCAGTGCTTACGTTGCCCTGCTTGGGGCTGAAGCTGAAGGGGTCCCCCCCGATCTCCTGCATTTTCTCCTGCTGATCCAACCGATGCAAGAGGTCCTGCAGCCTCTCGATGTAGCTGATGGCGCTCCTCAGGATCTCCACCTTGGGCAGCCTCTGGTTGGGGTTGGCCACAGTCCTCCTTTTCAGAGCCTCGAAGGCTTCGTTGATCTTCTTCAGCCTCCTCCTCTCCCGCAGGGTGGCTGCCTTCCGTCTGTCCGTGGGAGCCGACTTTCTCTTGCAAGTTTTACAAGCCCAGATCAAACACTGGCCGGGGCAGTGAGGGGGTTGTAGTCCCGGGGGTGCCAACACATGCTCCTCTCCGCTGCTGTCACTGCTGGCCTCTGGCGGCATTTGGTCCTGACAGGGGGACAAGGTGCCATCACTGCCTGGGTACAGTGGAGATCCCTCGGCCATCTCCAGCTGCTGCAGGGCTCCATTCTCCCCGTCCAAGTAGAAGAAATAGGAGCCAGTTTCAAAAAGGTCCATCATCATGCTGTCCCTCAGCCTCTCTGCCTGCTTGAGTTGGGTGGCAGGCTCAAAAACACCCCGAGGAACAACCCAGATGGAATTTAATTAGTGCAGTGACATAAGTCCCCCCTGCTTTATATAGGAGCTGCTGAAACCCTATCCAACTTTTAGCTGTCGCGGTGCATCACCCTCCAAAACTGATTCCAGCCAGTCTCCTGGATGCTGTCCTGAGACCATCTCCTATTTAGAAGGGGGAGGAGGGGAGGGGGGCAAATTAAAAAAAGTAATAATAATAAAAAGGAAAACAAGTGAAAAATGCAACTCAATTTCTCCCCCCCCCCCCCCCCCCCC
>WHYT01017932.1:260069-290090 GCA_009806455.1 Tetrax tetrax
TGTCCGGCTGCCGAGCCTGCGGGGGCACGGCTGGAGGACAAAGGCACAGGGCTACGCAAGGAGCCCTCCCCCAGCTCACCCCTCACACCCCCCTGCGCACGCTCCTTGCCCTAGTGCTAAGTATAGATCTATAAGGAGAGATTTCAAAGGCAGCCATCACTCTCCAAATAGACGGGTTAATATTTTCAGAAGAAGCCCCTGCTATTCCCCCCCCTCCCCTTGAAGCATGCCATTCTTGTGACCCAAGCCACCCGGGCCAGCCCAAGGTTAGGAGCCAAGCTCACTGTTTCTCCACACACAGGGGGAAGGTTGCCAAGGCAGAGCTTTGCTGCGCCCGTGGTTATTGCACCTCAGTTTAGTCTTTTAATTTGAACTTTCCCACGTTGCCTGTGAGGTGACAGGAGTGATTCCAGGTGACTGAGTTACAGACTGATGGGACTCTGCAGACAGCCCCTGTCCTTGACAGTGTTTAGGACAAGCAAAGTTCAGGCATCTAGTGTAACTGCAGTTTAATCCCTTGAGCCTGGAAAGGTATATAGAGCTTCCTGGCCCCTGAGACAGAAATGGAGCTTGTGATCACTTTCTGTTAATGCATACTGTAATGTCACATCATGTCTAGGCTTCTTGTATGTCAAGAAAGAGAAGATATGGGAAAATGGCCTGTTTACCTCTTTCCTTGAACTGCTTTGTGCTCCTTAAATCTCATGTAATTCTCTCTGCTTATATAAAAATATATACGTATATACATGTCCATATCTATAGACACACATATATGTATTTATATTTAGATGGATAAGCAAGAGTATTTCTGTGTGTATACACACGTATATGTGTATGCTTGTTCATAGAAACTTAAAATAATATATGAAGAGTAGATGACACTCCTGGAATACCACAGTATCTTTCAAAGGTGGCTTCTAACTTCCCTTCTTTCTGAAGGGAACCGTGACATTTTTGTCCACTTCTCAAAACTGACAATGAAATTGAGCATTGATTGGACTGTTTCTCCAAAACTGATTGCAAACCAATTTTTCAGAGTCCAAAAATCTTTAAGAATAGTTGTGATTTTGTTTTTACCAAATCAATGCTGTTGGAATGGATCTAATTTCTGCTTTAGTAAGACGGAACAATATCTAGTTTTGGATGAGACAGAGAAATTCAGACCATTCTCAGGGAAACTGATTTTGATATTAATATACCAGCACTGAGGTTTTTTTCATCTTTGGGTTAAAGAAAGGGTAGTCTTGCAGTTAAGGAGCTGGGCATAAGATGCAGTTTCTCAGTTTCCATGCTCTGCAACTTGCTTTCTGTTTGACCTTTGACCAGTCACTTAATTTCCCTGTAATTTTGTTTTCTACCTTTAAAAAGGGATACAGTGTTGACCTTTAGCCATCCCTTGTGTTTCTCATTTAATTTGCTGACTGTTCAGGGAGGACCCACCCTTGGCATTACATGCTTTGGGGTCCCACAGGGATGTTTGTCCCACACCATTAGTGATTTTTTATATAAAAATATAAAATAATAAGTCTGCTGATTATTTAAAACATTTTCACATTTATGACAGTCGTTTTTTATTTTAATCTTTAGTTTCTTCACTACTGCTCTGGGAATGTTTGTACAAGACAGAGACGAGATCAGTCTGCTGGTGAGGTGCACAAATGAAAACAGTTTAAGGGAGAAATATCATTACCAAATTGTTGTTGTTTTCTTTTCAGGAGTTTTAACTGGACTTTGGGAGTTGGGAAACTGGAAGTTTAGGAGCCAGATGCTCTTTCTGCTGTCAACAGATTTTTATTTTTTGTTTTTTAAAACAGGAAGCAGAGTAAGAAGTTCTTTCTTTCCAGTTCTTAGTGCTAGAGTAAACAGATTTGGTTCCTCACAGTAAAGTGGGCAAAGCATAGTTAGCCCTTTCTTGAACAAAACTATCAATTGTAACTGAATTTTAATTTGAATGAAGTTGGCCAATTCCCCCATAATTCACGTGAGCAACTTGAATTTTGCTGTAGACATCACACTTCATCTCCCATTCCAGCTCCTTGGTGAGCATAACACAGCTAGCAAACAACCCTAGCACATTCGGACAGAATGTCCTCAGTGGTGTTCTCCATTACAAAAGTGGATCAAGTGGACGATTCAAAAGTTGGTGCTGTTCTTTTTCCTCTTCATGCCTTGCCTTCCAGATCATGTTAGATACAAGCACAAAGACATAAGGGGAAGTGAAAACACATGAACAACTGGACATAGAATTGGAAGGGGGATCAGTGCTGAACTCCATTTGTAGCTTCAGTTGGCTTGATAGACCCTTACAGAAAAACTCACTCGCAGTCTGTGAAGCCAGTTCTGTATTCAGTTACTGCTTTCACCAGAATAGTGTGGTACTCTACTGGAAATGTACTTTCAGTATATTTACACAAGTAAAATATGGTCTACAAGATCTGTTATCCTACCAAAGAAGTATTTCAGTAAGTCAATGAGTGGTAAGTTCAGTAAGTGGTCACGATGACCCAAATCCAAGAAATATACACGGCATTTTAAGTCACAGCTGATCTCCAGAATTTAGATTCCTTCAAATTAATTTTTCCACATAAACTTTTCTATGTAACTGTAGTTGAATGATGAGCCTGTAACTGCTCAGGTCACTCTAGACACCTTATGATGCAAGTGGAATTTCAGTGCAGAATTAGAGAGAAGTATTTTGTCATTTAGGACCCATACAGCACTACGTACCACTCCAAATATGTTTTTCTCCTTAACTCTCCTCAAGATTCTTCCAGCCACAGCCAATTGTGTATTTTTAATCTTTGATCTCTTCGACACTTCTTTGCAGTGACACTGGTAATCAGTGGGGATCAGGCATACCCACTCCCATTTGGCACTCTGAAAGGGCACCTAGGTGAAGATAAAATTTTCAGCCTGTCTTTTTTTATAGTCCTGTTCTACTTGTACAATGTCCTCCTTGATTTCAGAGATGGTTGGATACCTTGGCTACCAAGTAATGGTTCTTCAGTTGCATCTTGCAGATTTCTGAAGTACAGGTTATCAGCATAGGCCCAGCGGTGGGCATACTGAGGTTTTTGGAGTTTATTTGCACTCCAGATATGGAAATTTTTCTGTTCTCATTCCCATTCTCCTTTTTTTTTCCTTTTACACTGATGTTCAACACCATGTTTCTTAGCAGAAGCTTTCCTGTTCGACATGTTTTATTGTTAATGCACAATGCTATTCTTCTGCCTTTTTTTCCCCTGTCTTTTTCACACAGTTTATATTCTTCAAAACTTGTGTTTCACCAAATTTCTGAAATCCCTCTAACATTTAACTAGGTATTTTCTGGTGGAATTTCTAATATCCTTTTTTTTTCAAAGGAACACGTCCTTTTAAAATTTTAGCACTTTTCATCTAATTTCTCAATAGAAAAAAAAATGATACACTGTCCTTGTTATACTCTCAAGCCAACCACTTAAAAGTATGTCTTTGCTACAGGAAAAGTCTAGGCTTTTACTCCTGTCCTCTCCATCAATTCCAATTCACATTCAGATGATCTTCTCACCTGAGTTTGGTAGCATATTGAAGTATGGGTAGGTAGCATGTCTGGGGATGTACGTTAACATCCACGCTTTGTTGTAACATGTGTGTTACATAGTTAGGACACCAGTCTAAATTATTAAAGGGTTAATTGTCTGCCATTCCTCCTGATGTGCCAAGAGATGCACTGAAATATGCACCCAGGATGTGTTTACATTCTCATTTTAATTTGACAGGGATGCCTTGTGGAGCGAATCTCAGAATAACCCCCACTTACTGCACTTTTGATACTTTTGACACAGGGGGCTCTTAGAGTGTATCATCTGGGTTCTGTTCAAGTGAAACTGAGCTGAGAGGCACCCGGAAATGGGAAGTGGGTGCTAGGTCTTCTGCACTGCCAGTTTCTGCAGATCTGCTCCTGATGCACCTATACTGTCTGCTGTTCAGAGTCATAGTTCATTGGGAAAATGTAGAGAAAACCTTGATGTGTTGCTGCACTGAGAGTTGCTGCTGAAATAGTATATTATGCCAGGGATTGCAAAATCTAAGGGGGATGAGACACTTCATCTCTCCTTTCCCTTCAGAAAGGAATTTTAAGCAGATGGGAAAGATTGAGATATCTTTACTTTTTAAAGATGTTTGACATGACTGACTGAGAGATGTGGAAACTGTAAGGGAAATTTGGCACACAGAGGACAGGTAACCTGGTAAAGAACATGTATCTGTCCCTGAATCTACAACTGTTATAGAAAAGTTTGGTGACCAGAGATTAGAGACTTTCCATGAGTTTTCTTGAAAGTCTGGGCAGTGGACATGCTAGGAGGGACCAGTATTTCCTATGCTGACAATAACCTAAGCAAAACTTCACTGACATTTGTGGAAGCATAACTCCTCCTGCTAGAACAGAGCCTATGGAACTTCATGGCTTGTGGTATGTAGGTGCACTTCTTAGCTGAACTTCATTATCTCTTCTTGTCTTAAAATGTCTGAATTTTACAGAGGTGTGCGGGGGTAACACAGACAAGTGTTAATTCTTTATTTTCATTTATATACATTATTAGACTGTCAGCTGACTTTTGTTTACCTAGACTCTGTTGTTTACTTGACTCTATTCAAATTCTGCTTGTCCCAGGAAATGATAATATTTGCATATCCACATTGTCACGTGCACTCTCACTGGAGATTTAGGAACTGAGTAGAGGAAGTGTGTGTACTGTGCATGCCAGTGCTTCTGTAAAAGTATGTGCCATTTCAGATAATTTTAAAGCATGCGGGAGCAAACATCCCTCAAATGCAAGTTTGGCAAGTAGAGTAGTGAATGGTAGTACATGCTCTGGAGCTGGGAAGCTAGAAAGGTAGAAATCTGAAAAAGACAACTTTGTATAATTTTACCACCTTTGTAGGGGAAGATTTAAAAAATCTTATTCACAGAGACCTTGCCTGTATAGCTGTTTCAAAATATTGCTGTTTTCCTTTGATTGGATATGGACTTTAGTGTTCATATCAGTTACAGTCCTGTTAGTATCTGAGAGGTGCAACCTTGCTAACTAAACAGACTTCTCTAGTTCGGTATGGTAAGGTAGGATTTCATTGCAGCTCTCATGTTGGGCAGTTATGAGACACGCTTCTAAATGGCAGATGCTTTAATGCCTGTGTCAGGGTCTACAGTGACAAATAGTCACCACTGGACAAACACATTTATTTTACTACAAGACGTTTTCCTGGGGAGGAGGGAGTGCCAATCAGAAACTGGAGGCTTGTTGCACTGTTGCTGGCTGGTACAAGCATTTTCCATGGTTCTAGATCCACAAACAGGAATTCCTTGCAGAAAGAAAAGTAGTAATAATGACAGATATCTTCTACCTGTGATTAGGCAAAAAATGGGGGACATGAAATGTGACATGAGTACAAGACACATCGTGTGCTATGTAATCATATTTTTGCCATCATGTTTTTGTAATTACACAAAAGGTCAGGTCTTTTTTACAGTCATATACTTATTTGGCTGTTTACGCTGTTGGAAGCGTAGAGTGCATTTTCACACTATGTAGGTTCAGAACATGATGACTGTGACATCTAATCTCTGTCAAAAGGGCAATAGTTAAACCATAGTTGCTGCTACTAATGAAAATAAACATTTATTTTGATTCTGCAAGTGAAAGAAAGGAAAGGGTGTGTGGAGAGCTCGTTTCCGCATCCAGCACAGGCTAATCACATCCCTGCTGTCTATGGATAGAAAGAGAGCTCAGTGCTCAAGACAGCAGAAAAATGACAGCTTACTTTTCTGGGGCTCCCAAGGGATTTTTGCAGAGCCATGGATCTTCATGGAAAACTGGGACAACAGTGGCTTGGAAGCCGAAGCTGTGAAGATACAGTGAAGGTAATGGATGTAGACAGCTCCCTCCTCAGCAATAACATAGAAATTGATTAAAACAGCACATCACAGAACCATGAAATGATTATGCCGAATGATCACTTTTTATACCTAAATTGTGTTCAACTATTTCATCATTCATTGCCAAATATTCTTTTGATTTCTTGATGTAAGCTCTCTGACAAACAGTCGTGCCAGTTAAATGAGCTATTTGATTACAGATACATAGCATTGGATGATAAAGCTAAAGTTAATAAGCTGTAGTCAAATGCAGGCATTACATGGTCTTGACTTATTTCCTGGTGCTGCATTAATTCAGTCCTCAGTTATTCCATGCACATATGAATTTAAAATGTGTAAAAAACAGAAATGGGAATATCTTAAAATATTACTGCTTCCAAATTGTAACTACAATGTTGGAAGGAATGCAGTTGTGTCATAGCCCTGTAGAATTCACTGTTCTTAATGAGATTTTATCTATATTCTCTGTTGTTTATAATTTCAGAATGTGTTCATTATGTTTTCAGTATTCTTCTGCCTCTGTGGACAATCAGTTTAGGTCATAATTTTGAAGAAGTGTTGATTTCTCCATGATTTGTACTTATACAATTTACATGATTTGTACTTCAAGGTTTTGTTCACCATGCATCATTGCTACCTCTTGCTTTCCACATCTTACATTGCTCTTAATTGAACAAATAAAACTTGTATTGTGTACTTTGTTATGACTTGCTTGAGATCCTTTGAGTGACATGCCATCAATTTTTTACAGTATATGGTAAATAGAGAATGTTGATTTTGCTGTCCTGTCACATTTTCTGCTTTAGCAGAGATAATTGGTTTGTCCTAAGTGTTCTTCTCCAAGTTCTTCCTTAGGTACAACGATCAGCTTTGCTGAGTCAATCTTGGCTTTGAAATTCATGTATACACCATCTTAACATCCATAAATATGTTCCTGACTGATTTAAATGTAATGTTCACAACATGTACTTTGGGTAGTCTGATACGTGACCATTCCCTTTCCAAGCATCAGTCAGATTCCTTTCTCTGTGTAGCTTTTCACAAGTCTTTTGATTGCTGTATATCTATAATCCTTGGGCTTTACTGGGCTTAAATGCAAAAAAAAAAAAAAAAAAAAAAAAAAGGGTTGTATGTTCATTCGTAACAATATTTCCTATTTTCTCTCTCTCTGTGTTGTAGCAAGAAAAAAAATGTATTTCACGGATCTACCTTTCTTTATTCTTCTGATCTTCAAATGTCTTCATTATTCATTCTAACTTCTTACTGTCTCCACTTGGATGGGGCTGGTACACTAGTTGGTGTATTTTGGGGCCCTTTTGCATCACTTACAGTCTCCTGCATCTGCTGGCTTCTTCTAATCATTGAAAGACAAATGTACTTCTGTCCCTTCCTGTTGATCACCTAGTCATTTTTCCACCTGGAAAATACCTCAAAAGTCCTTAAAGTTTGATCTCCCATCAAATATAGGGCTGAAGTGTGCAAGGTGCAAGAAATTATTTGGCACACTGCTGTCTGCCAAATCTGTCATCTGTATTTTCTGAGAAAGACCAGTGGAAGATACAGAATGCTTTGAAGAGGTTTAAACAGAAGTTTCTTCATAATCCTTTCAATTACACTGATGTGCACCCTCAAACATGACAGCTTGTATCACCTCCAAAAGTAAAAAATAAATTATGTATAATGCACCTGGGACTAGAGAAAATATTAATACAGAATCCCCAGGTGTTTTATCTACATGGGTTTTCAAAAGGAAAATAGTTACTGCTTTTGGGAAATAGAAGCCATTGAGAGAAAGGCTTCCGGAAACAAATTTGCTCTGTATTAAATAGCAATAATGACCTTGGATCAAACATATATTGTATCATGTTGTTATCAGAACCCATTGCACAGCTGCAAAGCTGTTTTAGGCTGTGAAGGTCATTCTGTTATTCGACTGTGTGTCATCTGAGGTACATGCTTCAGCCTGGGACAGCCTAGTGGAACAGCACTAGCTTTTCAGTAACGTCTGCAGGTGGTTTCTGAAACTGGATGGTATAAAAAAGGGAGGAGTTAAAATCAGATGAGTTCAGAGCATGGCATTTACCAGTTCATGTAACTGCACCTTATTTTTCTTTTCCTTCAGAACTGGTTACTTGCAGCCATGTTAATTAGCAAGTTGCAAATTCAAAAGCCAAGGTAATGGCAACAGGGAGGCAGTCTTCAGAGTACAAGTCTGTTTGGAGATTGCTTTTATCTTACATTCACATAGCTGTCATCAGTCAACCATGCCTTGCTTTGAGGAATCAAGATCTGTTGAATTAAGTAAAATACATGCAAGACAGAACCTGCATTTCAGAAGGGAATACCAATCTGGAAACTACCGCAGGAAAAGAAGTAATCAAGCTGAACTGGTCATCATAATCAGGAAAATTACCATCACTGATAAAGCCATTGGTGCAAACACTGAAAACAACCACATTAACATTCACTGGTCAATACAAAATCATCAGGGTTTCTGATTTGGCTGTGGAGGACAGCATCAGTGTTTTTAATATCAATGTAAAGATTTTGGGTGGTGTTCCTACAAAGTCAGATGAGCCCACTCAACAGTATGAAACAGAATCACCTGACAAAGATTCTCACCTGCAAGCATCAAACAAGTATTTAACAACAGCATAAAGAAGCTTTGTCATATTGAGAAAGTGCACAGTAAAGAATATAAAAGCTCTGAAATGTTTACAAGAATGATCATTAGCAGCGACATGGGTAAGAGAGAAATTGTCTCTGATGCTGATTGTGCATGAAGACTCAACATTTTATTTTTGTGTTTTTCAAGCTGCAAAGTCTACTAACCTTCAAGGTCATTACGGTAAATAAACTGACATTATGAGAAACCATAGATAAACTTTTTCTGCTGTTCTTTCCAAGGAAATCACTTTTCGTTATTACAAGAGGATTAGGATTCAGCATCCAAGTTATCACTGTCAGTAGTGAAGATTGCCAACTAATTAATAACTAATTAATTGAAATTGCTTTTGGAGAAGAGAGCCCTCTAAAGTTTCTGGATCATCAGTGTTGCTCCATTTGCATCCAAAAGTCCTGTCAATTTACAGAAAGACTGCAGATATGCACCTTTTGTCTTGAGTCAGCTGATACTAGGCCTGAGTATTTAATGGAAAAAGGGGTTATCCAGGTGATCACACAAGTGGTACTACCATTCATTACAAAAGCTGAAAGGCAGTGTGTGAGCACACTCAAGCAGAATCAGTGCCCCATGACTGCTTATAATTAGCTGTCTTTCCTGGTAGAGGATGTGTCTTTGCAGAATTTGATTTTACACAGGCAGCAGCAACAGTTTATAAACAATAATGAGTCTGCAGATGCTCAGATTATCACCTCTCATTGGGGAACTTTCCAGTCAAGCATTTCAAATTTGATGTTTTCATAGTTCCAGGAATTTTGTAACACTTCACATAAACTATTTTCCAGAATTCCAGCTGTTCAGTACTGTGATTATGTCCTGACACTGGGTTCAATTAGCAGTGAACTTGCTGAGTATTTTGGGGAAGTTTTAAGCTGCTTGTAAAGTCATATATCTGAAGTAAGAGGAGAAAATATGAAACGGGAAAAAAGTAATGTGACTTTCTTGAGATGTATGACATTCTCTGACAGAAGATAAATATGTGCTCACAGTGCCCCTGAACTGTAATTCAAGGAAGAATTTGATGATCAATAGAAAAACTACCAGAAGTGATCAAAGTATTTTTCCTTACCAATGTGATCTAGTAAGAAATTGTAACTGTGTTTTTATTTCTGAAAAAAGTTACTGAGTCATCTTAGTCACACGCAGTACATTCAAGAACTGCATGCATGCATGTGCAGACTAACACTCATTCCTGTAACTCAAACTGACACCAGTACATAGAGAGTTGTGAATAGGACTAGCATTAGTCAAGCTACTTAATGTAACTCCTCAAAAGCCCCAAAATTTCCTAGTAAGACATAATCTAGAATGGTTTTATCAACTGTACCAGGCCCTTGCAAGGAATTAGCTTTCTGACTGTCATAGTTTTTGATTTGAAATACTTTGAGATTATTTTAATCACAAATATCTGAGGTGGCAACATGAATCATTTGTTTGCGATTTACTAGTATCAGACAACTGAATTTATTTGTGTCTGGTGAGTCCCAGTTATACCAATAGAGATTGCATGGTAAGACTTGTCAAGTTCTCATTGTCCTTCATAGTACTTCTTGTCCAGTTTACTAGCATCAATTCAGCAAGATGGCATCTTAGTTCAGGTCTTTCTGATCTTAACTCTGTTGTACCTGAGGGAATGCAGTACTAGCAGGAACAGATGGGGTTTATCTCAGCCATTCTTATGCTCCTTTTTTGACCCAAGAATTCATACGTGATAGAAAGTATTGAGCTGAACCAAATGGCTTCCTTCAAAAACTGTCAGAGTCATCATACCTACTTTATATATGGTCTATGTCCATTGTCCACATCCTTGTTCTTCGACACAATAAGCTTACAGTAGTTAATGGATTAGTGTAAGTGACTCTTCTAACTTTTAGTACAATGGAAAAAAATAAGCCACATATAAGAAATACATCAGAAATTCCCTGCTGGGTCAGCCCATCTATCAGAATATTCTGACTATTTAGAAAGTGCATATGAACTTGGCTCCTTCTGGTCATCCTCTCCCTTTGGACTTCCCCAGTATCAAGAATTGTCTAATCAGGGACCTCTGTTAGTGTCTGTTTGTGGACATGTTGCCTGTGAATTCACCTAATCTCTTTCTGAACATCTCAGTAGTGTCTCACCTCCCAAAGTACGTTTTGTAATTACTTACATCTGATAGTGCTTGCAGGATCAGGTCCCAAAGGACAGGCCAACAAAGAAATCTAGATAGATAATCCTTCTTGGACTAATAATGATCAGGGTCTCAGAGCTGCCAAGAGATATCAGGAAAAGTGTAGGTTAGCCCATGCCAAATAGCAGTAATACCATCAAGGACCTAATTCCACATGGGGCTTAAATGCCTGTGCCCCTCTTTGGGTGCCTAAATGCACAACATAGATTTTCAGGCCTTGCTGCAAAACCTTAGAGATGTCTGAAAAGTGTATGTGCCATGTTTTTCTTCAGTAAATTTCTGTAGGTATCTAAACATAATAATCTGGAGGTATGCAGAAATCCCTCACTGTTGGCACAGCAGAGCATCTAGGTGCATTGTTTTTAATTTGCCTCTGCCTGGCATGTTGACAGGACCTAGAAGAGATATACTTAGAACACACTTTCTAGATTGGACCTTGAACACAGCTTAGCCAGCGGCATTTCACGTAGCAGTTCAGGACTTACCAGAATGTCACTTTTCTTGATGAGACTGTAGCTACCTCTTAGAGAAACCACAAGATAAATGGTGACCGTGACAGAACAAGGCCTTGAGTAACCTGATCAAACTTTGAAATTGGCCTTGTGCTAGATGATCTCCACAGGTCCTTTCCAGCCTAAATGATTCTAATATTCTGTTCTAAAGCTGAGTAAGAGCAGCCACGAACAAGCTAGGATCACAAATGAAGATAGAACTAAGCCTGGGAAAGAAAGGATAACATAGGCACGCTAGGACAAAATCACAAAGGCAAAGAACAAAGCAAGAAATCCCTATTGAAAGACAGCAAAAGTAAGAAGAAACTTTAATTATGTATTGCAATGGCAAGAGAACTAAGGGAGCCTTAACAGAGAGAAAGCCATTACCACATGATGCTGTGCTTAATGCCTCTGTCGATTCAAATTACAATTAAAAGAGGAAGTGCATTTAAGTGGTTAACAAAATTATTAGCACTAATAACAAAAGAAGAAGAAGTCAGGACAGGACAGGAAAACAAAGAGGTAAAATAAGTAGATTAACTTACATGTTAAAACTGACGTTTGGCCTCAGTGTACTTAGAGAATTCACTGAACTCAGAGCCATTTCATGATCTTTGAGAACCTGACGAGGATGAGTGAGATTGCAGAAGAGTATAGGTGGGCAAATGTAATGCATATTTTGAACAGAAGGAAAGAGGCACTTGTAGATGAATAGTTCCACTTAAGTTTCTGTGAAAATACTGAAAAATGATACAATGTTTACGTACACCTGGAAGGATACAAAGGGGTGAATAACGCCAGCACGGAGTAGTCTTGTTCCCATTAAAAAATCTTCAAGACTAAGATGTATCAAATCAATTGATTGCCCTGCCACAACAGCATAACAATTCTTGTGGTTACAGGGTAAGCAGAAGTCACTTACTTGATTTTAATAAAGTTTTTTTTTATACAACTTCACATGACATCCTGATAGGAAGTCTAGGAAAATAAAACTCCTATGGTTATTCAACTGCTTGGAAACTCATCGAAGAAGAGCTCTCACATGAGGGACTTACCAGGGATCTTCTCTGGGAACTCCTGTTTTAATTAATAGCTCGGATGATGGAATAGAGAATATGCTCATCAAGTTTGCAGATATCACAGAGATAGTGTGAATTATCAGCTTGTTGGAAGACATGGTTATATTTCAAACTGATTGTGATGAATCAGAAACTTCTGATTAGGACAAGGGACAAATTAGATCTTAGGCAAGCCAGATCACTGCAGTAATATGGACTGAGTAGCTAGGTAGATGGTAATTCTAGAAAAGAAGGGAACTGATGGTTACAGTGAATCATAAAATGAACATATGTCCTGCTGTTGAGAAAAAAACCACACATCCTACAAGAAGATCCAAACAGGAAGGAGGCACATGAGGTAGACCTTCCATTGTGTTCTAGGCTGGTAAGACTTCAGCTGCAATTCCATGCCCTGCACAGAATTCCAGGCACTGCATCTCAAAACAGGTATAGCTGGTACAACTAGAGAAAACACAGAATGCTAACAAGAATGATGAGAGGCTTAGAAACATTGTCAAAGCAGATGTGAAATGAATGTGGTGGTATAGACGAGAGAACAGAAAAGTCAAGAGGAAGTGCTGGCAGTGGCCAAGCAAACAATTGCTGGGAAGAGGAACAAAGTTAATTAATTCTGGTGATGATGTGGATAGAAAAAAAATACATGAAATTAGTTATAACAAGGCAGATTTAGGTAAGTCTCCTGATGGAAGGAAAAATACCAGACTGGCTTAGCTGCAGAGCAGCAGCTATGTCAAACTGTGTCAGGAGTGAGGTAGCCTTCAAGTGAAATATGACAGACTATGGAACTTCCTAAGATTTTTTTTTTTTCCTTATTTTACTACGAGCTATGCTGTCATTGTTGCCTTTTAGAAAGAATTCTACTTTGTTTGGGATAACTGAATGGAAATTAAGGATGGAAAAAAGAAAGGCAGTCTAAATATCAGAGCTCATCCAAGAAGGGAGAAGAACCAGCCAGGCTCCTATAAATTTTTTAGTGCTGGACTTTGGTGTTTGAATAGCTGCTGTCCACATTTCATGTGAGAGCCTGCCCTCCTCAGGCTACATCCCTTTCTTAAAGAATATTTGAATATTCTTGAAAGTGGCACTACTGGAGCAAGACATATAGCACACGTGTGATTCCTTGGCAGCCTCAGCCAAGGGATCAACATATTTGCCTGAGATGTGATAAACAAGGATAAACAGATTCCCTGTTCTGAATCAAGCAGAGGATAAAAATAAATCAGTGTCTCCTATGTATTATTTGGGTGCTTAAAATACAAGCCTAGAGATTTACTCCTGGATTCTTTTTAGAATGAGAAATCAGAATTGGCAATTCCAATTGAATTAGACAACAATTAAATGATAATCAGATGATGATTCCCTAACAAAAAGGTGCAACAATCATAAAGTTGTGTGGGCATGTACACTTTGGCACGTCTTGCCTGCATTATTAGTCCTTGCTGTCTCCTAAGTCTCATCATAATTTCTGAGAGTGCCTTTCTTAAGGGGCTGTTTTTCTACATGCTTTGAGTTTGGGCAGTTACTTGTCAGCTAAGGATTCTGCTGCACAGCAGGATGTCCAAGAGTTAAGCACTATAACACTTAAATGTCCTTGAAATTCTCTAGCGTAAGCCAACTCCTAAGTCATTACTCTTTCCTCAATACCTCTCTCTTTGACCTTCAGACAAAGGAGAAAAAAAAAAAAAAAAGCAAACAAAAACTCTTTACACACAAAAGAGCTCCATGGAATACAGAGTGGATTGTAATCGATCTGCTCTTTATACTGAAAACTTCCTGTGCCCAAGAGCCACAAGTGTTTCTAGCATCCAGACAAGCAAGAGAAGAGCGCACATTTGGAAAGGCTCGCATGCAGGAGATGACATTGATTGCCCTGTGATCTCACTGCTCCATTGTGAAGCAGGACTGGGCCGAGTGTCTGGGCTATTTTGATGATGTTGGCCTCAACAGCTTCCACTGGCTCACTTCCTCCCAGAGTCAGGGGTTTGGATTACCCAGCAATGCCAGCAGACCATCAGTGCCAGTCATGTGGTATTTCTTTGGCATGGAAACTTTATTTGAATTGTGTGTAAGCTGTGTTCAACACATGGCTAGCCTCTGCTGAAATATAAAGCCTAAAATTATTTCTGCAGTCCTTCTCTAAGAAGAACTGTATATAGTTCTTCTACAGTATATACTCTCTTGAGTTTCTAAATGTGACTGCAAATATTCTATATAGATCATAAAGAATTATTTTGAAATAGCAATAGAAAAATCTTGTTTCATTTGATTTGTAATCTCTTAGAAATAAAATCATAAGGGCTTTCTCACAGATTTGCTTCTTTGGAAAGATTAACTTTTTACCCCAGTTCATAAAAATACTGAACTCAGACTTGTGTTTGGAATTTCTTTCTCAGGAAAAAGAAAAACACATTATATAATGTTGAATATCAGTGGAATATAGTATTTCTATATTTAATTAATAAACTATTCTTTTCTCCTAAGCATTTTAATACATGCTGTGTCAAACATGTTGTTCACAATGGATTTTTTGTTAAGTACAAGGTTCTTTTCATACAGATATTGGCTCTACTAACATGGTTTCTTCAAGCTCATGTCTAAGTTTTAAATCCTTCTGGAATTGACACCAACTGTCCATTTTGACACTTGTTCATTACTTTTCTCTCAATGGAAGCATTCTCCTTCTTTCAGCTGTTGTAGCAATTTTATATTTCACAAAATCTCCTTACAAGGCCCTGTTGAACATTTTTTCCCGGTTTTGGAAAACCAGATAATACAACAGCCCAAAGTATTTCACAGCTCCATTAGAGCAACTTGCCACTTGTTTCAGTGCATGTTCAAAAAAGGAAAGCTTCAATCTGACACCTTGCAAGTTCTTTTCCTAAAATCAGAATCAATTACCTCTGTAGATCAAGACTTAATGGTCATGACTGTTAATCCACGTCATGCTTCCTTTTGCTAACCTGAAGCAAGCTTGTCACACCTGACCTGACTGATTTTGATGTGCCTTTAGTTTCAAGAGCTTGAGTATCTTCTTGTGCATGCGTGCCTGGATGTGGTATATCATAACACATAACTTAGTCATCACAGGTTAGAAAAAATGTTTGCATCTTAAGTTAATTCTTGTCTTTTTTCTCTTATTCCAGACAGAGAAACAAGATATTTTTTTTTGCCCAAAGACTGAATAAGAAAGAAGATGCCTTTTGTGACAAGTACCTGCTATGCTGTCCATAGCGGCCCTTGACAATCTACTGACCATTTGTTTGTTTTGGGATGACATTGATAAGAGAAATAATTTATTACTTTGACTGTATTCTTAGTTGTGATAGGAGGTGTGCAAAGACATTTTGGGAGAAACTGGTTTCTCCACAGAGCTTCCAAATATAAACAGATAAGACACATAAATGTTAGAAAAACAGTTTAATGCAAATGTCTGTCTGTTTTGTTTTTTTTTAAATTTGTTTTTGGCTTAGGGAGTTGAGATACACAAAAATTGAGTGATTTGTTTTAGACATGCAAAGTTTGTGAAAACTTGGAGCTAAGCACAGATTTTCTCCCACACTAGCACAGTACCACCTTTCTCTGACGGCCAGGCTCTGGTCGTTATGTCAGGGATCCCTTCTGGTTTCAGAGAGAGCAGACCAGTATGCAGAAGAGGAATGTTTGTCTCCTTAAATGTTGTACAGAGTTAGTATAGCTGACACAATTAATCTCCATTAACCAGCAACCCGATATGGCCCCCAAACCTGCTTAGGAGTGCCAGTAAAGGATAAGAATTGGAAGGGCAAATATAATGTGAAAATCAAGAAGTGATAAATATATCTGCGTTCTTGAGCATTTATCACATTCTTAGTGTACAGTATATTTGGTAGGTATGTTCTTACAATAATGGCCAACCCACAAGAAGTAGGCATATTTTTGAGGAATTGCAATAATATGGCCATTATTATAGCATTTTATGGCTGTTTTATCAGGACAGCTCAGAATTTTCCTAAGACAACTTGTAACTATTAAAAAGTTAATAATTACAAATATCCCATTCCAAAAAAAAAGAAAAAAAAGATACAAAGGAGAGAAATGTGTCAAAACTTTAAATGTGACCCATGAAAAAGACAGTATATCTTTGTAACCTTAAGGCCTTACTACCAATTAAATGAGCAGTTTTTCTTCTTAGTGTCCTAATCAGAAAAAAAAAGAGCTCCTGACAATGAATTTTCTTGTTTATCCTTAGCAAAGAAAGGTTCAGATTAAAATCCTACATACAAATGTCAGTCAGCTTTGGGAACATTTTCTGGACTCCCTGGCTGGGATACTGCCCTGTCAGATAACTATCCTGTTCTCAAAAGGGAGTAAGATTACATGCTAGGCAGCCAGCCTCCTCAGGCCAATTCCTTGCCCATGCCTGGAATGCCGTATTCTGTTCTTGAAGATCATTTAAGAATTCTGTGCACAATATGCAATCCCAGATTCACACCATGTGCATTGTCTCTGTAATACAGACAGAAAATTCATAGAACTCTGTTAGAAAAATAGTTAAACAGCTCTATGGTGAATCCCAACAGAAGACTGATACATGAAAATGCACAGTTCTGTAACTGTTATATGCTGGAATCTGAGAAAGAGATTACCAATACATTAATTAAATTAAAACTTGATAAACTTTATTTATCTGCAGTTATCCCCAACTGGTGAGCACATGCAGACAGTAGGCTGAGGGAGAGAGAGGGACATACAAGTTTTCCACTTATGCCTCCACTGTCTGTCCATGTTCTACACTTGTGCTGTCAAAATACTTGTTTATATAATTAAGATATGTGAAAGAATTAAATAGAGTACTTTGATTCCTAGCACTAACTTGAATCACAAAGGATGTTGCTTGCTGTCATAATAGCTGTTTCCTGTATTTGTCTTTTTCAATTGAGCTTAGGGACATTTTACAGTAAAGCTCATTGAAGTGTATTCCTGTATGGATGGCAAGTGCCCTGTATCTTGCAGTACTCAGCTCAAAGGTTGTCCCAAATATGCTCTGTGCATTCTAGGACACACTTCCTGCTCAGCAGGCTTCATGGAACGCAACTTTGAATGGTAGAGCTTTAGTTGTATATTAGGTTTCCAGTATGCAAGTATTCTTTTTATATCATTCAGAACTCCATCTCCTGCAAAATATTTTAGGCACAGCCTTATAAAACTTCCTTCAGCTCATTATTGACTGTAAAGAGTACTGGAATGGTTTATTCATGATTACAGTGGATAGCTGGGTGCAGCTGTCATCCTACAAAAAGATCACCCTGGTAACACCAATCAACAAGCACAGTAAGATGATCCAAATATAACGGAAACCTTCTAAATGTTGTTTTACAACTGAAATATAGAGGCATTCATCCCAAACTTTGCCGGTTGAAGAGGGATCTGTGACATGTACCATAGACATTGCTATTCAGTGCTGAAAAGCCATTGATTTTCAGTTTTCTTTACACAGTGGAAATGGAGAAAGCGTCTGTATGATAAATGAGCTGTGAGAATAATTAAAATAAGTAATTAGTTCAGCATAGAATCATAGAATGGTTAGGGTTGGAAGGGACCTTCAAAGGTCATCTAGTCCAACCCCCCTGAAAGGAGCAGGGACATCCCTGACTAGATCAGGTTGCTCAGAGCCCCATCCAACCTGACCTTGAACTTTTCCAGGGATGGGGCTTCCACCACCTCTCTGGGCAACCTCTTCTGGTGTTCTACAACTCACATTGTAAAAAAAAATTTTCCTAATATCCAATCTAAATCTACCTCCCTCTATTTTAAAACCATTACCCCTCCTCACCCTATCACAACAGGCCCTACTGAACAGCCTCTCCCCATCTTTCCTGTAGGCCCCCTTGAGGTACTGGAAGACTGCTATCAGGTCTCCCCGGAGCCTCCTCTTCTCCAGGCTGAACAGCCCCAACTCTCTCAGCCTGTCCTCATAGGAGAGGTGCTCCAGCCCTCTGATCATCTTCGTGGCCCTCCTCTGAACCTTCTCCAACTGGTCCATGTCCTTCTTATGTTGGGGACTCCAGAACTGGACACAGTACTCCAGGTGGGGTCTCACCAGGGCAGAGTAGAGGGGGAGAATCACCTCCCTCGACCTGCTGGCCACACTCTCTTGATGCAGGCCAGGATGTGGTTGGCCTTCTGGGCCGCAAGGGCACATTGCTGGCTCATGTTAAGCTTCTTGTCCACCAGCACTCCCAAGTCCTTCTCCTCAGGGCTGCTCTCGATCCATTCTCTGCCCAGTCTGTATTTGTGCCTGGGATTGCCGCGACCCAGGTACAGGACCTTGCACTTGGCCCGGTTGAACTTCATGAGGTTGGCACAGGCCCACCTCTCCAGCCTGTCCAGGACCCTCTGGATGGCATCCCTCCCTTCCAGCATATTGACGGCACCACACAGCTTGGTGTCACTGGTGAACTTGCTGAGGGTGCACTCTATCCCACTGTCCATGTCGTCGACAAAGATGTTGAACAGGGCTGGGCCCAATATGGACCCCTGAGGGATGCCACTCGTGAACCGTCTCCACTTGGGCATCGAGCCATTGACCACCACTCTCTGAGTGCGGCCATCCAGCCAACTCCTTATCCACCGAGTGGTCCGTCCATCAAACCCATGCCTTTCTAGTTTAGAGAGAAGGATGTCGTGCGGGACAGTGTCAAAAGCTTTGCAGAAGTCCAGGTAGATGATATCCATTTCTCGTCCCTTGTCCACCGATGCTGTCACCCCATCACAGAAGGCCACCAAATTGGTCAGGCACGATCTGCCCTTGGTGAAGCCATGTTGGCTGTCACCAACAACCTCCTTGCTCTCCATGTGCCTTAGCATGGTTTCCAGGAGAATCTGCTCCATGACCTTGCCAGGCACAGAGGTGAGGCTGACCGGCCTATAGTTGCCCGGGTTCTCCTTGTTTCCCTTTTTAAAAATGGGGGTTATGTTCCCTCTCTTCCAGTCATCAGGGACCTCACCAGACCGCCACGATTTCTCAAATATGATGGCCAGTGGCTTGGCAACTTCATCCGCCAGTTCCCTCAGGACGCGTGGATGGATCTCATCAGGCCCCATGGACTTGTGCACCTTCAAGTTCCTTAGATGATCCCGAACTTGCTCTTCAAGTACAGTGGGTGGTTCTTCATCCTCACAGTCGCTGCTTGTACCTTCCACAGCTTGGGTGGTGAGACAAGAGCCCTTATTAGTGAAGACTGAGGCAAAAAAGTCATTGAGTACCTCAGTCTTCTCCATGTCCCGGGTAACCAGGACACCGGTTTCCTTCCGGAGGGGGCCTACATTCTCCTTGGATTTTCTTTTGTCCCCTACATACCTCTTGTTGCTTTTTATATCCCTGGCCAGATTCAATTCCGTCAGGGCTTTAACCTTTCTCACCCGATCCCTGGCCACTTGCACAGCCTCTCGGTAGTCCTCCCAGGCTATCTGTCTCCACTTCCATTCTCTATAGGCTTTCTTCTTCACTTCCAGTTGGTCCAGGAGCTCCTTGCTCATCCACGCTGGCTTCCTGGCCTTTTTGCCCACCTTGTTCTTCATTCGGGTGCACCTCTGCTGAGCTTGGAGGAGGTGCTCCTTGAATGTGGACAAACATTCCTGAGCCCCTCTTCCCTCCAGGGCCGCCTCCCATGGCACTTGGCCCATCAGGTCCCTGAAGAGGCCGAAGTCCGCCTTCTTGAAGTCTAGGGCAGAGAGCTTGCTGTGCAGTTTCCTCGCTGTCCCATGGATCTTGAACTCCACCGTGTTGTGGTCGCTGCTGCCAAGGCTGTCCTTCAGTTTCACATTCCCCACCAGCCCCTTCCTGTTGGTGAGCACAAGGTCGAGCACAGCACCCCTCCTTGTCGGCTCCTCTATCTCCTGCAGAAGGAAGTTGTCGTCCACGCATTCCAGGAACCTCCTGGACTGCCTGTGCCCTGCTGTGTTGTCTCTCCAACAGATCTCAGGGTGGTTGAAGTCCCCCATGAGGACCAGGGCTTGTGACCATGAGACTGCTCCTATCTGGCTATAGAGCGCTTCATCCGCTCTGTCCTCCTGGCCAGGCAGCCTGTAACAGACCCCCACCATAACATCCCCTGTCCGTCCCCGTCCTCTGATCTTGACCCCTAAGCTCACTGTCAGCTCCTCCTCCATCCCCAGACGGAGCTCCACACACTCCAGCCGGTTGCTGATGTAGAGAGTGACACCCCCTCCTCTTCTCCCCCTCCTGTCCTTTCTAAAAAGCCTGTACCCCTCCATGTTGACACCCCAGTCGTACGAGTTGTCCCACCACGTCTCCGTGATGCCAACAAGGTCACAGCCCTGCTCGTGTGCACGCATCTCAGGAAAAGTTATTGGGAAAAGAGGATCACCGTGCAAAATATCAAACATGGATCCATCTTGCTGTCTTCAGCTGACACTGAACAATGACCACTGCTAAAATTTATACCAGAATTATATATATTATATAGCAATAGGGGGAACTTCTGGAGAGTAAGCCAGTTTATCCTTACAATTATATACAATGCGTATGCTGCAAAGACATGCAACTGATATCACAGCTCAGCTCTGAGATCAGCACAAAAGTAGGTTTGCACTTGTCTCATACCTCGTCACCACAGCCACGTAGAGGATGGCAGAAAATGTATTCTGGGCAAGAGCCAGTGCAAAAATGCAGCTGATATTCCATGATGTCATCTGCAAATCAACTAATAGGGAAAGGGAAGGACAGAAGGGTTGAAGTAAGACTGCTACACACCTTACACAAGAATGATGTCTGCCTGTACATTGTGCCTGCAGTATTTGAATTCCTTCTAATATAGTCACATAGAGAGAAGCAATACAGCATTAGAAAACAGAAGAAAACATGGAGAACAGCATTGGGAGGACTTGTCTTTTCAACACCATACATAGAGTGGTGACACAACAGTCACGGAAAAGTGGTGAAACAGTGGATCACCTGTCAGTACCTTTTCTCTGACTCATTTCCTTAAAATCAAAACTGACAAAGATAGGTCCAACACTATGTGTCAGGGTTTCCAGTTACAATCCACTGCACTCCACACATTGCAGATTTTACAACACTGAATAGCCATGAGGCTTAATTATAAAACAACCCCAAATTCATTATTACTGTATGTATATCTCCTAAAACAGAGAGCTAACTGGATACTTTTCATAGTGCTTAAAGCAAGAATTAATTTGGATCTGAGTATTTTTATTGTTTCTTTATTTCCAGGGATAGACAATGATTTTGTCTAACTCTTAATATACATGTAGTACATACTCTGAAACAGGTACTTTTCAAGTTTTATTTTAACGTGCTGTCAAAATATTTTCAGAAAAAATCTCTTCTGCTCACAGATTCCAGGGCTTTGTGTCCTGAATCTCTGCAAATTCATGTCCACATCTAGGAGACTCTGTATCCAACCAGGAAAGCTCACTGTCATGTTCCCTCAGTATGAAATATAACGGATTCATTGCTTTTTGCTGCCTTGTCTTAGTAGCTGCATATAAGCATACTTTGTATTGCAGCAGTACTCAGAAGGTATCACAAAGATTAATAAACATTATTAATCTTTTACTAACGTTATCAAATTAAATCACTGAATAACTTCAGGTATACAATAAAAGCAGGAGTTTGAATGCACAACTATTATCAACTCCTTTAGTAGTATAAAAAAGTGCTTTAAATTCAACACGAACCTGATGTTCTGTTGTCTTTCTATTACTCTTGTAAATAAAACAAGTAAGTTTTTGAGGACACTGACAGTAGCCTCTTCTAATGATGTCCAACAGATCTAGCTATAAATATATATATAAAGACTGTTTCTTCTATGTATGAGGTTATATCAGTCTCCATAGAAATTGCCTGAATAATTTAATACAGTGTGACCTAATTTCAACATAATTGTAATAATCCTATAGAATTTGTGTATTCTTCTCCAGTTCTTATTCATTCAGTTTCTAATTTTGATAGAGTACACTCTTGCTATATTAGTAGTGCCAAGAATCTGTAGAAAATTGAATGGTGACATTAAAAATGAAAACAGTGTGTGTCTTTATATATATATATTTTCTTAAAATAACAAACAAATTCTGCTTGCCTCCAGCTCTCCAGTTCTGTCAGCAGAACCACTGTTGGTGTCATTGCATAAGGGAAGGAAGGCTGGAAGACAAGAAGCTATGTGGAAATTCTTTCTTCACGACTGAACAGAGATCTGAGGAATCTCCTGATACACAGATGCTCCCCTATCCCTGTAAATAACTGTCAGGCACATGAGAAGGTCAGTGAACTACTGCTGTATTTATACTGAAAACCAGTTCTTGGAGATAATTCCTTGGAAATACTTCTTTCCCTAACTATGTATCTTGTGAGTTGTGGCCAGTTTAAGCTAAATATTGGCTTTTACCCTAAAGACAATACAAAATGTGTCAAGGTAGCACGTATCAGATTGTTTACATCAAATTATACAATCAACTACTTGAATTACTTTTCAGTACTTTTTCAGTTTTTCACTTCGCCTCTAAAGAAGAGAGTCACATTTTACAGAATCCTACTAAGTTGTCAGACAAGCATGCTACCGAATGTAGTGTTTGGCCACAGGCAGGTCCCCTAAAGGAGGATGTAGGAATCTTCATCGTTAAGTGCTTTAGAAAAAAGAAAACGCTTAAGCGCGTTTGGAACTTCTGGAGTTCATCTGTAAGTTGCATGAGGCTTCTTAGCTTTTTCCTCCAATTGAAAGAGGAATGACACACATACAGATATTCCACGACTGTGGATGTAAGATTATACAAGATTATGACTCTATAATGTCAATTTATCACAGAGTGCTGCACGCACTGCTACCAAGTACAAATACAAATCATGAAAAACATCTGTAAGTCCCTATAAGCAATTTGTCAGAATACTTTAAAGTACATGTATAATAAATGAAGAACACATGTTTCATAGGAACCAAATGAAACTAGAGCTGTACCGAATGCTTTGCCAGAGACTAGAACAGCTGTGGACATCACCTCTTGCTCCCTCTATCCCGCTTTAAAAGGCATTGTTTTCCTTTTAGCTTGACAGGTGATGTTTACAATACCGTCAGTCTTCCTGAAAGACAGATTGCCCAAAATATCTCTGTAGACCGTTTCTATCTCCTTAAACACTGTCTTTTGATACTCATTTTAGATATTTGGTACTTTCTGCTAAATTACAAAGGGTCCTCAATGCATCATCCTTCTCAGCTTCTAAAACTACATCAAACAGCTGCCGTCATTTACTTACCAAAAAAATGTCAGGTTACCTAATGTATAGTAATTTCTGTCTGGTAGCTACAGTTAAGAGATGGAAAGCTTTGTTCATTTATTACTCTGTTCAGAGTGTGCACACATAAACACACCCACACACGTACACCTTTCAAAGTTCTGAAGAGGTTTGTCTGACTTGCCTGAGCTTGATGACTCAACAAGGCTATGGATTTCTTCTGTCTAAACAGAATATATGATGGCAACTCCAGAGCCTCTTTGCTATTGTGTTTTGCATCTGAGATTAAGGTCACAGCTTTAGTATTATTCAGACTGATACGTTTCTTTACATAGTGAAAATCCTAGCAAGCAACCCTCCCCTGCAATAATATCAATTGAATACTGTCCTTTCCATGTTAAACCAGGGCATAGAGTTCAATTATCTTGCTGCAGCCTTCCTACTCTATCAGTTTTTGTTTTGCTTTTCAGATAAGAGCTTCCTGCTTCTCTCATTCCTGTTTCAGATCTCTTTCTGATAATGATAAAATATCAGTTCCCATACTTTACAGTGTCTACAGAGATTCTCCAAACCTGAGAAAGGAGAAACAACTTCTTTACTTGACAACACTGTGTCATAAAATATATTGTTATTAAATTTTTAGTTACCTTTCAAAATACCAAGCAGTGTTATGTTCAAGAAATTATAAAACACTCAATTATTCAAGTGAATCCAACACGCATTATAAAAAATAATAAATTTATAGTTTTACTTTGTTTTATCTGCTTTAGAAAGCAGCAGGTATATAAAATACTTCCTTCAGCACTGAACATATGCAATCACCATTGTACATTTAAAAAAACAACCTGCTGATTATAAGATAGCTTAAAGAGCCCCAAGTGTCCCTGAAGAGCTACTGTATGCTATGTAAAAACTGAATAATCCTCCCCATGTCAGAAGGTGATTCTTCAGCTGTTCAGGATCATGAGCTGATCTGCTACCATTCGTAAAAAAAAAAAAATTAAGACAAGAACACACATTTAGGTAAAGACCACTGTGATGGTATTGGAATTAATCTGCAAGAGCTGACAACATTGAAACCAATCTAGCAAGAATGATTTCAGGAATTGTAGCTTTTACTTAAAACCAAAACACAAAGAACACAGCAAATTCACACCAAAGTTTGTTCAATGGGAATATGAAATTTTTACATCATATTTGGCTCATTTTTCTTCTTTTACAAAGATAACTGGAAAAAAAAGGAATATATCCAAACACATATTCCGTTTAAATACATACTGAATGCAATATTCACATAACATCAGAAGTGCAGTCTGTGCAAAAGTACTCCAAATTGTTATTGCTCAGTGATCTGAATAAAATACTTTAATATATTTATGAAGGCACATTGATAGAAGAAAAGCTGTTTCAATAATCTGTGTTTGTTTTAATCATCAAAATAGGGGAGTTCACTTTGGCCCCTGTGCTTAGAAAAATATGACTTTGACTCTCAAAAATCTCCTTATCTTTAATATTTAGTCTTAGTATTTACATGGTAGTTTCTTCCCATTCAAGCTCCACATCACCTACAAAAGAAACAGATACATTACATTAACCTACCTCATAAACAAATAGTAATTAATGGCAGACAACTGTTTTGGTGAATTTAAAAGATCCTGCAGGAAAAAAAAAGTGGAAAGCTGGAGCAATGACTGTTACCACGAAGGAGACTAAAGGGTGGCAAAATGCTAGAAATTTACAGTTCTGAAGACAAAAAATGCATGTCAAAGTATTTGTTTCTGCTTCTTAGTCTGGATAAGTTATTGCATCTGATATGAAAAAATAATTTTGAGACAATCTGTATCTCCTCACCTTCCATAGCATCCAGAGAGTCCATCTTTTGCAGTGCTGAGTAATTTACAAAACATATGGGCTGACTACTCCCCTTGCTTGTCAACAGATCCAACACACATTGATGCAAAAATATATATTGTGCCTGTAAGATGTGAATTTAAAGATGTTTGATTAGAAGAAAAATGTACGTCTAATATCAAAAAACTTTTAAATTTTTATATAACATCCAAACATTTTCAAAATGACTACAGTTTAACTCAGTAATCTCAATGCTTCAATGACTGTATCATATATGCCTGATCTCATTTAATTCATTATGAGGCATAATGTGTTAAAATTTGTCAAAACATGTTAATGCTTATGCCCAGTAATATATATGAAATTAGACTAATCATAACTGGGACTAACAGGCTGTTCCACAATTTCCTGTAAAGGTTTCTTCTGTAAAAGATATTTAATTACTTTTTGCCACTAGATTCAGACTGAAGAAACTGAACCACATGAACATAATATTTAGATAAGAAAAATTTCCTCTTTCTAGCCTAGAGAAAACCAGCAGGGTGCACTCAAATGCAAAAGTTCAAGTAAATTTACATGTTCTAGGAGCATGCACCACTGCTAAGAGAAAAAAAAAAAACACATTACTTTTAGTTATACTTCTTAGACAGCAGCATTGTTTTTAACAGACTGTCATTCAAAGAGTGGGCAACTAAAGTTAACCTGACACTTCCAAGGACGTAAAGTAACTAACTCCGCATAATGATTGCTGAAAAGAGAAAAATAAAATAAAGCAATGTAAGAATGAAATAAAGAATGAAATGAAAGAACGAAAACAGATACGAAGAAAAGAAATGGATTAAGTGTATCTTCACATAGGAAGAGCACTATGTGTGGAGATGCAGAAAATGACAGTATGGGAGCCTGTCCAGATGGGTTTTGAACATCTCCACAGATGGAGATGACCAAAATAACTTTAACTTCCTTGACTTCTGTGCAGGTAAATACATTAATGTAATCTTTCTGCTCAATAATTACTATTTTGTTTCAGAACTGCCAGCAATTTTCAATTCAAGTGTCTCACATCTGTAAGAGAAATTTGTTAACATGGCTATGTTTTAGGGTCACAGCTCCAGAGCCATAGGTAATTAAAAGAGACTTCCATGGGTCCCTGAAGTACACAGTACCATTAAATTTTCCAATAGCTTGCTTACTGAAACAGTAGCATGGCATTACTTCAAACTAGCCTTTGTACTTGGTACTTTGTACTTTGTCCAGATCCACTGGACAAATATGGATTTCTAGAATGAAGGTCTTAAGTTTCAGAGGAGTTCAGATTGCTTATTCCAGTTCAGAAGACAGACTCTGAAAGCTCCATAATCTCTTGCTAAAGCTACTTGTGAGCATGCAGCAAAGAAAATCTTTCAGGGTTTGCCAGGGGAGAGTGAAGCAGAATACCTTGGGAATGTATGTGTGACAAATTATTTTCCTGGATACAATTAGTTACTTTCTTAATTATTTGAAAGCCTCTTTATGGTTGGAAGTGGGAGAGAGAATAAAAAAGTTCACTAAAGATTAGGTTATGCACTTTACCCGTAGTTGAAGGCCAGGCCTTGGTAATGTACAGGCCACCAGGCAGAGTACTAGATATTGGAATTATATCTACATTAGGGAATTAAACAGTGTCTGGGTACATCATCACCTGATGGAACTTGATCATCCAAATGACTTCAAATTGTTTGGATAGTCCCTTGCATAGTTTTGATCCATGTGAACCAGTACTATATCAAATAATTTCCATGTGTTTTTCAGGAGCTACTACAGATGATGTGTCATTCCCTGTAGAGACCTTGGATGCAGCTATCTTTTGTGAAGAGTGTGATAACTGCAGAGCTGTTTGACGGCACAGACGTGGGCCATTCTATGCCCATTGGCTACACTAACAGAGAGTGACTGTGTTGGCAAAAGGAAAACTATTTTGAGGCTATAATCAAGCAAAAAGGAGGTCTGAGAGCAACTGGGTTTTATTTATTTTACTCAT
Organism: Tetrax tetrax; assembly: GCA_009806455.1. Classification (NCBI taxonomy): domain Eukaryota; kingdom Metazoa; phylum Chordata; class Aves; order Otidiformes; family Otididae; genus Tetrax; species Tetrax tetrax. The sequence continues at coordinate 287,538 of WHYT01017932.1, forward strand.
AGATCTCACAGACAGTTTCACGGAGGGATTTCTAAACTGAGTTCTGGGAAGGAATTGCTCCTCTCTTCATATCTTCTGTGCTGATCACATAAACTCTGAATTATAGACTACTAAACAGTGTTTTATAACAGACCTTTCAGAATAGCTTCACTACTGAATCTGCCATAAAACTTTATAAGATTTGGTTCTCTTTGGGCAAGTTTTAGTGCTATCTGCAGTTTGTAGTCTTGCAAAATGTTTACTGGTTTAAGATTTTATTTTGGGAGGCCTCCCATTAAATTGCCTTCCAGCCTTTGCTTATTTTCAGATGATTCTATTTCTAGTAAAAAAAAAAGTGTAAAACAAAAACAAAAAAAAAGGTTTCCCAGAATCCATCATCACAAGAAAGTCCTGGCAATTGTTTAGCTGCACAAGACTTTAAAAGGAAAAAATAAAAGCAATTGGTAATAAGACAGCACCTTACAAGAAACAGCATGACACAGTATCACCAGAAGATTTCAAAAAATCTTCTGAACTGCAGTTGCTGAAGAGAGGTTAGCTGGTCTTTGTATATTCTGGCACACTTTTCCTATATTCAGACATGGTATAGAACAGCAGAATTGCATTCCTAACAGAACAAGTCTCCTTACGTTAAAACCAGTTTAAATCCATCAGTTGTGGAAGTTCATCCTGAAACTGCTCGCCCATACTGGGAAGTTGGTAAGTCATGCTGTAGACTCAAAGGCTTCAGGCAGCAGCCTTGGGTTAGATCTGGCCTGCAGGAGGCTTACGCCGGAAGCCTTATGCAAATACAGCTGGATTTCCATTCCACTGGGCATTTAGGATCAGCTTTAAACTCTGCTATTACTCCTTTACAAATACCCAGATCTCCAGGTACAGCAGAGGTCTTCCTTACTAGCAGGTCATCACTAACTTATATTCATACTCAATAAGTCTGCCAGAAATGCACTTTTTTTTTTGACACAAAACCCACCGTTGCCTTGATTTTGCAAACTCTCATCTATTCTTAATTCTATCCATATATGTTATTTTATTTGAAGTAATTTTAAAAGAATCAAGGAAGCATTAATGAGGTCAAAGGTAAATGAATATTTAGAAGTTTGGAGGACAATGCTACATATACATACAGAAAAAATACAGTTAAATAGTAAATAAAGTCAAAATACGTAGTGCATGAGCAAATCCATTTTTTATTCAACATCTGTTCTTCACCCGGAACTTGAAATTAACTTTCTCAAAGTCTGAGAAATTATGATTTAGGTTCTAAAATCTAAATATCTCAGCACTTGCCAAGACTTTGCTGGCCAAATATACTTAAACAAAGCATATATTTGCACAACGCTTGAAATCCAAATAGAGGCAGGATCTGATAAAAAATGTATTAGGTGGCTGATTGTTATGAGCCTTCTAGTCTTGTTTTGTAGGAGATCAGATGATCAGATGCCACACTTTTTAAAAAAAAAAAAAAACAGAAGAGATAAGTATATAAATCCTACCAGATTCTGTACCATACACATTCTTTCACTTCTTAGCTCAGCTACAAGTCCATAGATATCCACAAAATCATGGTCATTTACATGTTGGGTTAAGTGGTCAAGTGCAATATAAACTCCTGTTCTTCCAACACCAGCACTGCAAACGTGATACACAAGATAAAATAAAATTGTGATGTTCATTTTTTTAGTAAAAAATATTTCTTTGAATATTCTGTTCATAGTTCATAGTGAAAAGAAAACTTTGGAAAAAAATTAATTTTTTTCAGTATTTACTTTTGTGTGCATGTGTGTGTCTCTTTGCTGAATGGAATCAAGTGAAATCTGTATTTGAGCTATGTTCTGATTTTGATTTTACAAGAGGCTGCATCGGACAAATGAGATATAACTAAATCAAACCTTTATAACTGGAAAAATGGTCCTACAGCTTTTCTGTTAATTTTTTAGACCGCATTAATTCAAAGATAAAACCCAAGATTTTGTGGTGTTTTTGGTATTTAAGACAAAACAACACAGGATCTAGAGAAATATTTAAAACAAAACACTTTTAAGAGGAGGATGAGTGTGCAACACACGCTGGTAGCTAGTGTTTCATTTAAAGTTTTGAAAATGAGCAGGGTTTTCTCAAAATCACTATCAGACTTCTCTGCAATCGGTGTAATAAATGCAGGGTATATCACTGTAGATAATCAGGGAATGTATAGCAAAGCTCTCTTGAACCTGCAAGATCTAATGAGCAGAAAGTACCAAATGAGTTTTCTGGATATGAGAACACATAATGCTGCTTTATAACCATCAGGAATTTGAGCCCAGGTGAAGTATCTGGCCCCTACTGGCCCCTTTATGTATCTGTGTTGTGAAAAGGGGATGGGATTGATTGCAGAGGGGCCCCAGAGCATGAAAGTGTCCTCAAAATATGAAGACTGTGTAGTTCTCTCCTGTGATAATCTCTCAGACCCTTGCAGTAGAGGGAAATGTCCAACTGTCAATGACAATGATATAAAATAAAATGAAGCTTTATCACCCATTGTGGGTCGCACCTGTAGGACACTGAAGACAA
>WHYT01017932.1:301114-415246 GCA_009806455.1 Tetrax tetrax
CATTCTTTCACTTCTTAGCTCAGCTACAAGTCCATAGATATCCACAAAATCATGGTCATTTACATGTTGGGTTAAGTGGTCAAGTGCAATATAAACTCCTGTTCTTCCAACACCAGCACTGCAAACATAATACACAAGATAAAATAAAATTGTGATGTTCATTTTTTTAGTAAAAAATATTTCTTTGAATATTCTGTTCATAGTTCATAGTGAAAAGAAAACTTTGGAAAAAAATTAATTTTTTTCAGTATTTACTTTTGTGTGCAGGTGTGTGTCTCTTTGCTGAATGGAATCAAGTAAAATCTGTATTTGAGCTATGTTCTGATTTTGATTTTACAAGAGGCTGCATCGGACAAATGAGATATAACTAAATCAAACCTCTATAACTGGAAAAATGGTCCTACAGCTTTTCTGTTAATTTTTTAGACCTCATTAATTCAAAGATAAAAAACAAGATTTTGTGGTGTCACACCTGGATTCTGTGGTGGTTTTGGTATTTAAGACAAAACAACACAGGATCTAGAGAAATATTTAAAACAAAACACTTTTAAGAGGAGGATGAGTGTGCAACACACGCTGGTAGCTAGTGTTTCATTTAAAGTTTTGAAAATGAGCAGGGTTTTCTCAAAATCACTATCAGACTTCTCTGCAATCGGTGTAATAAATGCAGGGTATATCACTGTAGATAATCAGGGAATGTATAGCAAAGCTCTCTTGAACCTGCAAGATCTAATGAGCAGAAAGTACCAAATGAGTTTTCTGGATATGAGAACACATAATGCTGCTTTATAACCATCAGGAATTTGAGCACAGGTGAAGTATCTGGCCCCTACTGGCCCCTTTATGTATCTGTGTTGTGAAAAGGGGATGGGATTGATTGCAGAGGGGCCCCAGAGCATGAAAGTGTCCTCAAAATATGAAGACTGTGTAGTTATCTCCTGTGATAATCTCTCAGACCCTTGCAGTAGAGGGAAATGTCCAACTGTCAATGACAATGATATAAAATAAAATGAAGCTTTATCACCCATTGTGGGTCGCACCTGTAGGACACTGAAGACAAATCAAAAGAACTCCCATGCATGATAAACTGGACAGTTAGGGAAGAGATCTGTGGCATTAAATCCAGCTTTTCCTTCTACATATTTCCAGACTCACAGCACGTGAGAAGAAGGCAAAGAATCAATTCCAGACCTCTGAGTTCAGATCACTATTTTGGAGTGTGCCCACTCATTCAGTGGGAACACTGACCTGCATATAAAATGCAGGCACACTCAGCACTTTCCTGAAGACTTAGCCTTCCCCACACATTTACTATTTGAAATAGCAGTTTAAGAGTGTTGAGTATTAAATCAATGGGAACTATGACAGCTGAACACCACTAATGACCAGACCATTTATTTAAGAGCCTAAATATAGATTTTAGCTGTGTATAGGCATCCAAGCTTGAAATCCAGCATTTGCAAACTCTTATTCCTATATGTCATTCTCTGTGGCTCCCAAATAGTTTATTCCTTTTCTTATGTGACATGTACATTCTAAACAGTTTTTGATACTTCTTGCTTAAGAAGAGCTATAATTTTAATAGAAGCAATGAAAACCAACCTGCCATTTGCTATTCCTCTTTTTAAGATAAAGAGGATAATTGAGATAAATCCAGCAGTACCTTATGGCAATTGTTGAAGTAACTATTTCATAGACATCACCTCAACGGGATTTCCACGAATGGAAGAACTGACATGCTGTGATATTTTACCTCCTAGAAAGGTTCATGGAGCACTGCTAGAGAAACCTTCACTACAGTCCATACTAGAACCATACATGTGCACTCAGTTTTCATTGTTCTTCTTCTGGTAACTTTCCTTAAAAGATAAGATATTAAATGATGGTTTGGTGAATACGCTTACCTGCAGTGAACCACCATTGGTGTATTATCATGTGCTCGACTTGCACGGATAAGTTTTACAAAATGGATAATTGGTGCAGTGGTTTCAGGGACTCCATGTTCTGGCCAAGAAGTAAAGTTACACTGCCGCACCATCATGCAGTCTCCATGCTGAAAAATACAAAAGAAGGTGGCTTTTTTTTCAGGAGAAATGTGACAGAAGATACAGTAAGTTATATGTAACCTTCTCAGCAATTTCATGTAAAAAAGAAAGTCAGAGATGTATTTGTATCAAGGGATAATTTGTTGTGCATAGATTTTATGACAGGTTTTTTGAGAGATGGCATCAAGTCCATCTTTCAGGAAGTGTCAGTGACTTCAGCAATCACTCTTTTCATTACTAAATCAATGTAATTTGTAGATTACAGTTGAAGTTTCTATAACTTGTTTAGAGGTTTAGTGAGCTGGGACAACAAATTTATTTAGGGAAAAGCAACCATTCTATAACTGAACTAACGTAGTGAAGGCAAACACACACACGTTGGTAAACACAGATATATTTTCTACATGTTTGATGCCATCTCAATCACAGCTGTAGCAATAGTAACTCAAGGAAAAGAGGTGGTTATGATCTGATATCTAAACTAATAATGAAGGACACAAGAATAAAAGGACAGCATCATGCCAAAAGCGTGTCTAGATCAATATTCTGTTTCCAACAGGAAATTATGGAAAAATATAAAACATGACAGCAATGTATCTACAGACTCACCAAATATCCTTTCCATTCTTAATAGTTTGTGACTTGTGATCTGCCTCAGCCAGAGGTGGTATCTCAAAACTTAATAGTACTTGGCAGAATTATCTGCTACTAATTTCTCCCGATTTTATGAAGCGCTGTAAGTTTTTAGCATTCACAGTGTCTTGCAGCAAGGAGTACCACAGTTTGATCAATTGTTGTGTAAAGAACCAGTTCCTTTTTTAAAAATTTATTTTGAGCCAACCACTTGCTCTTTTCACATTGCAAGAAACACTGAACAACTGTGAATAATTACATGTAGCAACTACTTTGGGTCTATATTTTTTAAATAGATCAAAATAAAAATAAAAGAGATGTGACTTTGGATAGAATATGGCAATAATTGTGAATGATTTGCCTCACATATGCTTTTTACCTTCAATGGAAGATCATCAAGAATCCATTCACTTGTGAGTGGAAGATGAAATACAATCTTAAAGCCAGAAATATGGCACATTTAATGACATGCTTACAAAGGAAACAGCTTCTTGTGCAGGGTAGTTCAGCTGTAGCAAATGGATCACTTAGTCAATTCAAGTTACGTTTTGTTTTCGTTTCAGCCTTACCTTGGTTAACACAGGTGACTGCATTTTGCTGACATGCATTTTTACTCTAGATAGTCCCTTTTTCAATCTTGTTTACTCTGTCTTATTTAAGCTGAACAAAAGTTATCTTCTCTCACTCATTTTAAAATGTTGAATTGTCCTAGTCTACGTGAACAACATATCCGGCTGGGGTGACCATTGAGATAATCCCCTAACTGCTGTGTTCCTTTTGTCACGTTCACATGCCAGAGGATGGTAAGGAATGTGTTTGGATAGCCGTGTTTAGGTTTTAGGATTTGGCTGGACTACATACAACAAAGGTCAATGTCAGGAGTGCAAAAGAAGGCTGACATCATCTTGGGTCATTATGTCCAGATTGCTTTTTGAGCTCACCTGCTGGTCTGACTTAGCACCGGGTGCTAATTTTTCCAAAGAGTGGAAACTATAGTGGTGGATCATTACAAAGATGAACACCCATGCTATACCACTCACCCCCTTCCCAGCACAAAGAGTAGGAGTAATACTGATGATTCTCATTTCTATTGGGTGAATCTCCTGGGGGTGGAGGCCAATACGGCTGGTGGTACAATGCAAAACAGCTGCACTGCACCAGACAATCTTGCCCTTTAATCTGAGAGGGATACATTAAAAAGGGATTTGTCTGATCCCAGAATGGTTATGATTGCTCCTTTTCAGAAGAGACAACTGAGGTGTCCAAATAGAAATTTCACCTCCTACCAGATCAAAGATTCAGTAACCTTGATTGGCCCTTCATAGCATTTCAGCCACATATCTAAGCTCTTTGTGACAGAAATTGGAGAAAATTCTCAGAAAAAAAAACCAAACCAAACAATAAGCAACCTGAAGAATGAAAATAAAATACAGGAAAACCAGGCAGTACGGTACATATGCATTAAAAGATTAAAAGACTAATACCGAGGGATAGTTGGATGGGATAGAGCACATCTGATGTTCTTTAAGGTGTTGGATGACTTTTATTTTATCAGCTTCCAGTTCTGGCTTACCCTTTCAATTTTTAGATCTCTGATGGTCCAGTCTATCTGAATCTCTTCCATCAGTTTAGTAATCACTATATCCCCAAACACAGTCACTGGTTTATTATCTTCTGGCCAGTACTGATGACATCTTATCTGCAGGAAGATGATTACTAATTAACAATGATCATATTATAATATTGATAGAAACTAAATGTAGAATTTCAAATTATATCAAATGCTATTAATTGGTACACTGGTAACTTACCCGTCCTTTTTCAAAACATTGTGTAAGCATCACAAGTGTTTTTGCTCTTGTCTCCCACACCATTCTCCAGAAATCACCCACTGTTCCTGGTAATGGTCCCTGAGTTGCAATAAACTCATTTGGACATAAATAACCCTAAGAAAAAGAGAAGATTTAATACATAATGGTTGGCAAGGAAAAGAAGAGTTTGCATGTGACTCACAGTTGTGCCTGTAGCTACCACGCCTAAGGCTAGAACATCATCACACACATCACACATCACACTAAACAAAGTGGCATAGGCCTGGCTAATCGTTGCATGGCAGATGGCCTTGGAAACCTAAGGAAGTAATGGCATTTTTTCCACCATGTAGATCAGTTATGAAGCAATGCTCTAATAAAGCTTGGGAAATGCCATTCTAATGGAAATGCATTTAGCAGAGAAATTACAGGGACACCATGTCAGTAATTCACATTTAAAAATATCTAAGCCTTCATAGTAGCCTTACTACACTTTCAGCCAGAGGCCACCAAGAACTACATCAGGAGGTGGCCAACAAAGTAGAATTAAACAGTGCTAAGGAGCAGTGAAGCTAGGGAAACAATTAAGGAGTGGTTTGAAAGCTAGCGCAAGCTACATATCACACTGATCACCTTGTCCTTCCAGTAATCATCGAAGATCTGCTGTAACTTAGGGATGGAGCTTACTGAAAAAAAATGATCTTTGATAAAAGGTCTTTGAGAAAACTACTGTAGGGGTTTACTTATTTTAGTGTTGGCTTCTGCTGTTTAGTTAATTGATAAATTGATGTAAAACTTGGGGAGAAGGAAGTTTGTTGAAAAAAATCTGTGTAAATGCTGTCAGTGCATGGGTTCTTGTGGATCTATTTCCTCAAAGAAACTCAGCATATCCTACAGGAATTCTTATGTACTACAGAAAATCTAAAATAACAACAGCAATAAATTCATGCTGCAGAGCTAGCAGTCTATAGTATCACAGAGTTTGGCTTATTGCTCAAATGGTTTATAGCACCGAAGCTCCTTGTTGGAATTATAGCCCTATAATTCACAGCTGCCTGTTACTTACTCCATCTATAATATACAGAACAGGTGGCAGTGAGAAACTATGTTAATCCTCCCTAGTTTAAGAGTGAGGTGAGAAACTATAATTCAGGGATGCAAATCTCACAGTTTCTTGTTTAACCAATGCAAATAAAAGTAGCAGCCAAGTTCCCATTTGTTAAAACTATATACAAGACTTCTCTTTCCCTCTCCTTATATGTATGCATATGTGTATACACCTAGATAAACAGGTATGTAAATACACACTCACATTTTTTTATTTACAGCTGTATGCGTTTATATAGCCACATATCCACAAATATGGAAAGTGAGAGCATATAAAGGGCAAAGGTTTAGCCCTGAGAAATGGTAACATTACAGTTGTCTATTCACCCGTGAATGGTGACCTAAACAAGATGCCTGTAAACAGTCAAGAGATGCAAAATCTCAGCAGGGAACACTCTCTGCGGTTGGCTTTTGCTGCAGCTCTTTGGAAGTTGCTATCAGTGTTCCCCGCCTAAGCCTTGGCATGTCAGTTAGTGACGGAAGGGGTAAAAACTAGGCCATGCTCCAAGCTGCCTGGTGTCCTTCTCCATGGTTCTGTGTATAGTCCCAGCATCAAGTAACAACACGGCATGGCTCTTCCTGTCTGCTACCTGTCAGAATCAGAACTTTCCATATAAAGTCAACAAATAGCTTTTGCTAGTGAGAAAGGAAGATGCTGTTAAGATACCCTTTCTCAGCTCTATTGCTCATTCTCTGTGAATGGCTCTTAGTTACCTGGAAAGAACTATTTCTACTTGTCATCTGTTAAGACTACAGTTTGCATGTCTTGCTATGTGTTTGAATAGCGCTTAGTGCAAATCAAGCCTTGACCTCATGTGAGACACTAGCCAGTGCAACGACAAATTAAATGCACAATTACAAGTCTCACTTTGAGCTTCCACAGGACAAAAAATGAGGTAAAAGTATAGATGAAGAATTTACTGAGAATGCAATTAGAAAATGGAAGATCTAGGAAGAAAGCTGAGGATGAGAAATACAATACTGGTTTCTTCTTCAAGAAGCCTATTTGCATTTTCCTCCATCATAATTTTCATAAAATAATAAGGGACATACCAATCCTGCTCACTGTAATTATTAGCCATTTCTATGAAACTTTTCAGTTCACTTATCTTTATATTGTCTGGTTCATGTGCAGTAGCTCCAACTCCTGAACCAAGAGACCACATAACACCTGTCTAAACAATTGACCTCAGTGAGAGTTTCACTATTGTCTTTAATGATAATGGTATGAGACAATGTATAGAAAGTAACTGGCTGGACACGGTTTTGATTATTACTGAAAAATCATTGCTTAGCAATGAAAAGGGGATAATTTATATTTTTAACTAGTCATATTCAATGTCACAGTAGCCACTTGAACAATACCATGGCAACAGTAGCTGTAGTGAATGAAAGAAAAATTAGAAGCCTGTTCTTCTTGCAACTTATTTTTTGACTCTCTTCTACCAGAAAGCAAATACAGTAAAAATGGGAGAAACTTTCTACTTACAGACACATAGCTGGCATTAATGTAGTCAGATCCAGGAATACCAGCATCAGGCATCAGCTTTACTCTATTGTTATTATCTATCATGGAAATAAAGTCTAGTTAACTAAAAGATTTGTTCAAAAACCATAGATGCATATAACAACTGTTCCTGGAGTGTTAAAAAATAAAAAAATATTGTTATTGTTGCTAATCTAAGAATACTTGATACAGTAGGACACTAATAACAAGTGGAATTTAACCGATTTCCATTACTGTATAGTCATCCTTTAATGATCCAGACATATTTTAATATTTTTTTTAAATTAAAATGGTGAATGTGCCAAAATCTCCAATTTGATGTATGCAGGGGAGGATCCTTTGCCTAAAGTTAGCCCATGTACTTTAACCCATGCTGTTCTAGCACAGACAACCTCCATGTGAACCAGACAGCAAGGTCAGGGGTCTGACAGACTTTCCTATATACTTGGTGCCCAGGTCACAGGTTTGAGCTAGATCCTGGCACTTTTACATACTTTTACATAAGGTAAGCTCATTATTACAGAAAAAAAAATGATTGAAGATTTCCAATTTGGGCCCATGGTATGTATACAGAAATGACAAAACTCAGGAAAGATGTCATGTAAGTAAGTAAATGCTGAAACCAAACATTCTGAATTTTGACATTTGGTCCTCAACTTGGTAAAATAAAAACCTAGAATACAAAGTTAAATATTTATCAAACTTATCTGTTTACATTTCATTGTGTGTCATATAAATTTATTTTTTTTTAGTGACTAACTTAGAGTATGTCTTGAATAAGGCAGCAGATAGCAGGAACAGCTGCTCTGAAAAGTTAATAGCACAGAATGTAGCATTATTAACCAAGGAATGCCATGCTCCCCATCTCACATCTCAGCTAATGCCTAAAATAATAATGACATTTCTTGTCTTATTAACTGAAAAATGAAGCAGTGTTGAGTACAGAGAGACAGACTCCTGTCTCCTGTGATAAAATCTAGCTTTGGCTTATAAATTATCATACAGTCACTCTGATCTTCTGTGGAACTTTTGCAGCACATGTATGCATATCCACAAGAAAGCATATCCAAGCTCCTGAGGTAGCTGAATGCACAAACATGTGGATTTTATATGTTTTTAAAAAAATTACTTCTCAATAAAAGGAAAAAATCCCGAGGAAGAAAAGAATGTTAAAGAGTTTGCTACATGGCTTGAATTACAAAGCTAAGAAACTATTGAGGCTACAGTTTCTTGCACCTGCATATTAAAGCTTGTGAGAGTAAGCTGAAAGCTACTTGCAAATAAAACTGTCTTTAAAATAAAACACAATGAAAAGACAGATTACTTGACAGAAAATTATTTCATAATGTGGACATGATTGTACTGCTATTTCAAAGGCAGATCAAACAAAAATACTTTTGCATTCCAAATATATGCTGCACTACCGAAGGCAGAGAATAAAACAGAGATTGGTAAACACACATACATGGCTTTATGTTTGGGAAACGATTCTTAGACCTGTTCCAAGGCAGATCAGCATCCGTTGAAGCAAGGTCTTCAAGAAACTTGGGAAGTTCCTGTAGAGGAATAAATGTTTGTTGGTAAACCTTTGCGTTTTCACCTTCAGTTAATACAAAAAATGACACAATCACTCCAGTAAGAAGAATTATTTAGTTCTGAAACACAGTGCATTTCTGAGAACAGCTGGAAGCATTGCAGAGCATTTCGCCTCACTGTCAACCCCAGTTACACCAGCAATACCAGACCCAGCGCTGCAGACAATGCTGTCAAGTTGAACAATTAAAGCTTACATGAACTTTCACCTTTACAAGTCTGGATAAAGTCAGCCTATCACCTTTTGTAGTTCTTTTCTGTCTTTTCATGAAGTCTCATGCTTGGTTACCATGCCCTATTGACTCAGCCTTATTCTTGAATAATGCCTTTTCCTGACTCCAGTAGCTTGGGAGAGTTCTTGCCACAGCATGAGAACTGATGAGAATTTAATTAAGTTGAGACAACTGGCAATTAGCTATTGTTCACGGGACTGTTTGCGAAAGGGGTGGGAAGAGTTATTTTGGGTTGTACTGCAGTTTCATAACTGGTCATTAGTTCTATTACTGAAGGGCAGAGACAGATAAATCATTCATAGTGAGGAAGTTATTTGATGGAGGTGTTTGTGTACGCAAATAGGTATAATTTCCAAAGCTGTGTAAAGAATGGAGACAAATTCATAACTTGTTAATAGAGAAAATGTATTAATGTGACGATCTCGTAGTGCTGATAAGAGAAGAGAAAATTCTAAAAAGCAAGAATTTAGCCAGAATTTGTAAATTAATAACTACATTAACTGTACTAGATTTTCCTTTTGTTTGACAAATATTATATGCAAATCTATTCCGACATCTAGCTAAGATACAAATAAGGAGATCTACCTATTGCTTTGAATGAGTACAATAGAAAATTTTGTCGCTTGTACTGAGTAATCCCTTCAAATTTGTCTTTTAATATTAACAGTTACTCTCTACATGAACTATTTCCAAAAGTGGGGCAAATAGCCCTAGTATCAGATTCAATGTTAATTATTTTCAAGTGCTCTTTTGCTCAGGTATTTGAGACAGTTTGTCTTCTATAAATATAATTTAATTGGCAACTATTAGCAAATTAATAAAAAAAATAAAAAGGTAATGAAAAATGGAAAAAACAGGAGTCTTTTTTATTCCAGTGTTTTTCTTTCATTGCTAATTCAAATATTTTTTCAGCCCTTATTGATATGTTCAGCTATTAAGAATAATTTCATATGAGCATTAGCAAAATGGGATAATTTAAAAACTGATGTAATAAACCAACTCAATAATTAATCTAATCTGATATCCCATTTTGTATAATGGGTAACGTCTAACATATAAAAGAGAGCTGAAAACCCTTGAACTTTATTATATGCTATATCATCCCATGATAAATTTGTTTATTTCACCATCTGACAAAAATCCTATGGCCTGAAGCATGAGGACTACTTCACTTCTATAATTATATCCTTGATAATTTAACTGCAGGTGCTTCTAAAAAGGAGGAGAAATATAGTTTCATGATAAAAGCAAAGTACTTTCTGACAAAAGAGCTGGCTTATCTTCCTAGCTCTGACACATGCTTCCTTGGGGAAAGAATTAGGGGAAGAATTGCAGAGAATAACTAGATGCTCATCTCGCTTTGAAAATCAACAAGGCACTGGATCCTATCCATGCCCTTCAAAATCTCTCTAAATATCTATGTTTTCTAGAGATGAAAAATCTCTAGATTTTTCTGATTACGCCCCTTCTAAAAAGAAAGTTTCTGGCTTAAAATCACCTTATAAAGAATGGTTGACTTTTTGTTTATATCCATATGTTAAAGAATTAAAAAATATGGTTAACAGACATGAAGTAAATACAAAAATAAATTAAGGACTGTAAGATACTTTATCTTTAAAGTATCTTTAAAGGTACTCATTTTTTCAAAATCTTGTCTTTGAATTAGCCTCTGTCACACTCAATGCACATTTCTTTTACCTATTCAGTTGCCCCTGCCTTTTGTTTCAATAATCCCTTAAAAAAGTAAAGCCCCAATCCTATAAGTGAACCTAGAGAAAGTTCCCTGTTCTCAGAGTAGAGTGACTTCTGTGCATTCCTGTCAGGATTTGACAAGAACAGTAAAATATAGCTAAGGGTGGAGATGTTAAAATTCCTCTCATTCGGAAAGCTGAAACTCTTCCACAAAGTTTCTGTCATTGAATTTTGCATGAAGGAAGAACATAGACAAAATGCCTATGGCATTTTGCAGGTGTTATAGGCCATGGGATCTGGTATCATGTACATGTCATGTGAAATTTAACTTGCCTCATTTGCCTCACTCCTCTGACTCTTACCTTGTCAGTCAGCTAGTACTTTGTTGTACAGTACTTTGTAGTAGAGAAGAAACAGAGAAGCAGATTATGTTGGTTTTGTAATGATGCTTCCATATGTGAACAAGTGCTTAAAAGCCTGATACCAATTCTCTGCATCAGTATGGATTTCAGTCTAATGATTATTTTCAGAACTGAGGAAAGAGTATCTGGATTCCCAGGTTCAATAACAATTTGTCACAGAAAACATATTTCTTTGCAGACTCGTAAAACTTTGGAATAATTGATTTGCATTTTGTTTACTATAGTACTTTCATAGTACTGTGGTGACATGTAGAGATATTTCACTTTTTTATTCACGAACAGAACATATCATAAAGCACTTATAGAAGTATTTCTGTTTCAGTAATTTGCTAGTTGCTAGGAAAACTTGATTTCCCAAAGGTACTGAGAGACATGAATCATCTGGAAAGCTAGAAGTTTGAATATCAGGCTGGTGGTGCCCACCATCAGTTACTGTGACTCCCTATGGATTCTTTAAACTTGTCTTTTCTGACAAGCCATGGATGCAGATCCATTCCAAGGTCCAAATTCTCTTCTCATCATGTTTACACACAGGCCATGTTCACATGTGGACTGAGACTGAACCCTGGAGACCTCCAGGCACAGCAGCGTGGTCAATCCAGCAAATTAGATAAGACCAGGAATGTCTCTGGATTCCAAGACTAAGTGAAATGCAAAGAGCCACATTTATGCTAGAAAACTCCAAAATAGGTTTGTTGTCTACAAACTGTCTATTGTAAACGATCATTGCCTACCAAAACATCTCTTAGAATTGTCCAGGAAGACTGCTAGTTGAAATACTCCAAATTCAAGGAAGTAAATATACTAATAGTGTAAATTATCATATTCTCATGTCCAGTTCCTGGTATACTTGAATTTACTAGTACAGAGATGGCCAGAGAGCCCAAGCAAGCTCAGCACCATGCTTTTAGTTAGGTACTTCAGATATAATAGTCCATGGTTTTCTATCTTTAGCTTCTCTCTCTTACACACATTGTAGGAGCCTTGAGTCGTTCATGTGAAATTAAAATGATGAATGTGGATGGAAACAATGAAGATCATGAGGTCTGCTTTTTTGTTGTGTGCATTGTCTGTTTCTGTGCATGGTCATTTCTGATGTCATTTCAAGTGCATTGTCAATCCTATTATTCATCTGATGAGACAGGCGCTACAGATACTATAGATATACTCTCAATCAGAGACTAGACCTACCCTGCAATTCTGCCTGCTCTTCGACAAGTCATCTGGGAAGATATCACTACACTCTGAAACATGGAAGTTGAAGCTCAGAGAGGAAAAAAAATGGAAGCCCAAATTACATAGAAAATAGCTGACTATAAGTTGACTATACCATTTAGTTGAATAAGGCAATTCAGCTACTTGTCTTTCTCTAAATTTGAAACGGATTGCCAACATTTTTATTTGATAAAACACTAGTTAAAGTTTAAAGGCATTACAGTGCTGTAAGGTTTACCCAGTGTGGGTCACACCTAAATAAATTAATATTAGAAACTTTCCACTGATGAACATTAATATGTGAAAATGTTATTGCTAGTAATGCTTTTCCCCTGTTCAGTCATGCATAATATAGCTATAATCACTCCTGTTCAAGTGAAATAACACTTCTGCTCTTGGAAAAAAAAAGTTCTTCTTACTTTATTGCTCAGATAATTTTATGGTGCTTTTTATTATTAAATCCAGACCAATTTTACCTAAGGAGCATAACAAAAAAGCTGTAGGAAATACCATTAATCTTTTCACACTTTTGTTGGTTTTCCCTCAGAGACTGAAATATTATAATCTAGCAGAAGAAAAGCCAACTGTTGAGTCTTCATTTTTGTTAATCCAACTGGTAAGCAATTCATGGTAAATCTATAAATCCAAAATAATGAAGTCACTGGAGACTGACAAATTATTTTTGTGAAGGCAAATGACTGTATGTATTAAAAATGATGATGATAAAGAAATAAGAAGAAGAGAGGGTATTGTTGAGGAAAAAAATAAGATAGCTGTAAAAATGTTACTTAATGAAAATAGTGAAAACTTTGAGATTTAAATTTTGATGTATATATGCATTATATTATATGTAATGTATATTTTGAAAGCTGGTCTCTTTTCAGAAAGAAAGACAGGTTTGCTCTGTTCATCTACTCACATAAGGAGATGGAGGCTATTCACACGGAGGCTATTCTCAAGAGCATGACAAGTATGACCTATTATTTGTAGAGGAATAAAAAGCAAAGTACCATGCACAAGCTTTTTACCTTTCGCACTGAAACCTATGAAAGAAAAACATTTCTGAGTTCCATGGCAGTCTGACTGGGGCTTGAACATTTCACAGAATAAATGTCCGCTGGGTTTTGGGGGTCATGATCACTTAGGAAAATGAACTTATTTAAAGCAGTTAAATATACCTGTACATATGTTAGAAAACTATTTCTAAGTAAACTGTTCTCAGGCAAACTACATACGCATCGCTACATATGTAAAAGTATAAACATTATGGTGTTCTTGCAAAGACTGGATTCTAAAGAAGACCATCTCTTGCTGACACTTAGGTGAATAATTCTGATCAGGTTGCAGTGTAGACTGCAGAATCCAAATCAGTGTAACATTACTTTCTAAACAATCAACCTGGTAATTGGGTATTGATTATCAAGGCCAGAGTCCTTCATGGCCTTGCCTGCTTAAAATGGACATGAAATGTGACACGTGAAACGACTGAAGGTCTTGCGATGTTGTGACAACTGCTAGCAACATACCGAAAATTCTTCCTGAAACTTTAGGTTGTTGTTTGTGCAAAGCTCTTCAACATGTTGTAGGAAGGATTTCTTGCTTATTGGCCTGAAAGTAATGACAGAAGAATTAGAAACCTATAAGGAATTTCTTTGTCATTCTTTTTATTCTTATTTAACTGCAGTTTACTAACAATGTTTTCCCGTTCAATAGAAACTAATACTTATAGACAGAAAATTACAGATTGCTTACAGTATGCTTATTTTGTTTGTTTTCAATCTTTTAAAAAAGAAGCATTTTCTTCCCGTTTTTCCCCCTCACCCAACGTTTAATGCTGCTAATGTTAACAATACTGTTGGGCAGGATTGTTTTTATAGGTAACAGCATTCCAAGACGAAGTTTTAACGTTAATGGAAATTTGTAAAGTTATCATTGCATTCTAGAGTGCATAATACTTCTTTGTCACACAGAAAACATTTTATACATTGCAAGGTTTTAGACATATAAAATATTGCAGTGACCTCATTCTCATAATGATACGGTTTTTAAGCCCTGAGGAGTTTAAATATCCCTGTATTACTTCCCAAGCTAAAACACAGACATGCAGGCTTCACCCCAGAGAGAGAGAAAGCATTTCTCCAGTTACCATGCAATTAGTCATGCTTTTATGATTTATATGCAGCTTGGAGGTTTTTTTTCTAATAAACATGAAGGAGGGAACCACACATTGAGACTCACCGATGACCACAATACAAAAATCTTTAATCAACTTACTTGATGGATTTTCTATAACTAAGTAACCTGCAACAGAGATTTTTGTTAAATGTAACAAGCTGAGAGTTAACCAATATTGTGCATGTTAATATGTTCTAGATTAAATACTCAAGTAACTAAAGAACCAGATTTATTTCTCTCATAGATTCAAATATTTTATGTCACATATGTTGGGTGATTGTCTTGCTTAGTTTTTACCTCAGGTATTGGCAGATATGGACAATTGCAGTTTCTATCATTCTCTTCAGATCATTTTACAGTGCTCTGGGGTCATATGGCCCTGGGAAATCCGTACTTCCAGCACATCACTTCATATACATTGACAGGCTTCATTTTACTCTAGCTACTCAGTATCGTTCTTGTAAGGACCATTTCAGAAAATAAGAATATGATTAATCTGACTATATATAGACACCTACTTCTGAGCTAGTCACTCTAGATTCCTTTTATAATCAATGCAGATAAATAGGTGTGATTTCATCTCATTTTAAGCAGATATCTAAAATAAGTCATGGGTGAATCATGCTATTGGTGTCCCTCTAAAGAAACCAAACAGCTATGGCTGTTTTTCTAAAGGTTTAAAAAAATGAGTGACTGTTTCCATGCTGATTTTTACATGTTCACTGCTGTTTCTAGTCTGTGGTGATCTTAAAAACTGTGCTAGATATTAAATCTTTAACTTGATCGCACAGTAGTTCTCATGAAGATGTTACATGAGCATCAATACGCAGGGGACTTTCAGATGGCGTTGAAAGGTAGTCATCATCATAGCCTCTGAACACTTTTTAAGAATGTCTCAGCATTATGCATTTAGAAGTCAAACTTTTGGGCACTCAGACTCGCAAAGCTTATCTAAAAGATCAAGCCCTAAAGTCTGAAGTAATACAGTTTAAAAGATAACTTGCCCCTTCAAGAAAACACTAAGTATACCTTTCATTTGTCTGTCTCTCCAAAAATTGGGCATTCTTACATACCAATATTACAAAAACTATTCTATAACACAAATACAAATGTGTAGGGCTACCATAATATTAGTAGACAAGACAAAAATTTTCTTTAAATTTGGTTTACGAAATTACTCTTAAATATTTAAATTTTAAATTAGATAATAAAATTAGAGCAATACAATTGTTGAATCTTTTATTATTAAGCAACAGAGAAGTTAATTTCAAAGCTACTAAACATGCTTTTGGGGTACATACTTTGTTATGATAGTTCTCTTCAAACAAAGCGAACTAGCTATGAAAGACTTAGGGCAGTCTCACTGCCCTAAGATGTAAAAAGAAGTGTAAGAATTTGCAGAAATAGGCTCAAACTCAAAATGCTTACTAGGAAAACTGAAGAAGAGCTTTGAAATGAAAAAGAAAATAAGAAGTCAATAAGGCAACAAAGCATACAACTCTATTCAGAATGTTTAGACATCTAGCTGGTGCTTATTCTATCGTGTTGTTTGTGTTATGTGGCAGAGGAAACTACCTTCTAGTAATACTGACAATGTTAGAGAGATAAAGTTTCCTGAAGGAAAAGTATTCTGAACAGACGTGCCAATGTACTGCATCTAAATATATTCCTCTTTGAGAGGAAAAGAAACTTTTTTTTAGATCTTTCTTCAGGAAAAAAAAATATAAGCAAAGAAATTACACTTGTTTTTCCTTTTAATTCACCTTCATCACAGAAAAACATAAAAAAGAGTCATCTCCCAATTGACATCCTAGTAATATTTGGAATACTGTTGTCTTTCCTCCTCGCGAACTGACAGTAATTAGGGGCATACTGTACCTAGTTTGCAGTAAGTAAATGCAGTTTGGTCATTAGGGAGCAAAAATTACATCTATGCTGTACATAAGCAACCTGGGTATGCCATTTAGTGCTTCAGTGCTGAAGGTACGTGGATACAAAAGCAAAGAACATAGGCAACAAGCAGCATCATTAACATAATTTTACTCGACAGTATTTCATTTTTTTTTACTTTCACTCAAAGAAGGGAATTACAGCACTGAAATAGCACAGGAAATGAACTAAACTGTTATAGACATTGCTTTCAAGTTAATTTTTAATATTAATAACAGGTGATTTTTTTTAAGGCATAATCATATATTACCTTTCACAAGCACTAAACATTTTTAAAGAAGTAAGGCACCTACAATTTGACACTCTAATCTATCTGTGGGCATTTCAGTGGATAAATTGATTTTTAGAACTACTGAACTCTCACACTTCTGTTGGTAGCAAGTGTACATTGCACTGGCTCAGCAGCTCAGAAAATAAGATGATTCCATTTAAATGCTTATGTGTGAATTAATGTCTAACTTGAAGACTGTGGCGAAGGCATTGGCTTTGTTGTGTAAGAATCTTCAGAAGGGATGAATTTTGTATGCTCACTATAGACTTACAGCTATGCTCAGTTTCAGCATCCTGGGGCTTCAAAAATTAGTATTTTTTTCAGGTCTCTTGACTTGGAATATGTAATAATAATCTTAGAGTATTTCATCAATGAACAAATACTCATCTACCTGTAATCTTGCTCTCCACATTTCCCAGTCTTTTGTATAAAACATAAGAATATAGATATCACTAGATCTTGATGAGCACAATTTAGAATCAAACCATGAAGTTGCAAATTTCCCTATTTCAGCTGGACAATTCTGATTCCCACTTGTCTGGCTTTGAAACTAGGAAAGAAAAACATTCTCTATGATAAAGAATGCATTATTGCCTTAAATCTGATTTTCTTTTAAAACAGTGTATTGTTTCATGTGTGGGATTTTTTTTAAGTCTATCAAAAATCTAAATCCCACTCAGATTACTTATGATAGAGCTAGAAAGAAGCCATTTATTTGTGTTGGCAGTGGTAACTGAAGACCATATTGTCACACAGCCTCAGCTTTCTCTCTGGGTCAATCATCTGAAATCCACAGGGAATTAAAACTTTGTCCAAATAGAAAACAACAGAAATGAGTATGTAGGCAAAAGGCTTAACTCATAAGCACCATTGACACTTCTAGGAACAACAGAGGAACTAATTTTTAGCAAGTTAATTGAAAGCAATATGGAGCTTAACTCTTCCTAAATACTAAAGGCCTAAGGGAGGAGAACACATGGTCATTTCTTCCATTGTACCAGGACATATACATTCATAAACCTTGTACTCCTGAGATACAAAGCTCAGGAAGTCTATTTTTGACAGTTGATTAGTAAAGGGAAACTTGCTGAAGAAAAAGGCAAGGCAAGAGCCATGCCTATCTCCACTCAAAGAAAAAAAAACAAGCTGGTCTAGAGAAAGTAATGTATGTGCAGAAGTGTTACCTTGCATACAGACACCTACTGAATGCAGAACATATAGGAAAGGTGAGACCAGACAAGAATTTTATGTACTGTACTTTTTCGTAAAGAGTTCTAATTGCCTAGTATTTGCAAGGGTTACAGTGTCTGTAATTCAGAAATATTTCTTCTGAATCCGTGCCCTATTTGCTTGACAAGCTGTCTCACACGGAATGAAACCAAAGCCTCAAAGCATCCACCACAAGGTGCAACTTCTCAAGGAAAGATTTTAAGAAATGAGGACCTACATAGCTTTATCCTTGCTGCAGAAACCTCTGCGAAAGTAGGGTGCCAGAAAAATTCTTTCTCAGGTGACCACCTAGAATATGGAAGAGTTACTTGTCTTTCATCCAACCTGGTGTGCCCTGAAAATTTATTGACAGAGTCTACTCACAGGAGATTAATGTATGCTTTGAAGACTAACTTGGCAAATCCTATGGACAGGTTACAAAAAGTAAGCAATGAGAGGCCCCAGTACGTGTATATGCACTGTGCTTAATAAGCCAATGTTTAATCCAGTTTAGATTGATGGGCTGCATATGTTTTAAACAAGGGTTGGTTTTTTTTCAGTTAATGCTTTGCTCATACCACCTCCACCATCATGGAGATCAAGGTATGTCCCAAACATTCAAAGTTAGCATTTTGGCTTCACAATGCGGATTTTCCACTGAATTCAGTAGGGCATTATTCACTGCATGTTCTCTGAAGCTACATCCCATTAATTAATTGTTTAACAAAGACTTGCTGAGAGATGGTGCCCATGTATTAGCTAGTATTAGTACTTTTCAGACACTGAAGATTTTCAAGTAATTTTTTTTTACCATTTACCATTATCTTAAAAAATTACTACTTGCAACTGAGATTTGCCATGAATTTCTTGATTTGAAAAAAAATATTGACTCCCAAAAAAGTTTCAAAATTGGCAAAACGGGATACTCAGCACTTTTAAATTTCATTATTTTTTCTACTTAGCTAACTTTCATAACACAATTAATTCATACTAAAAAGTTATTAAAATCTATGAAATAAAATTATTTTATTAACCTATACTGAACATTTTTTGAGTTTTGGCCCATGAAACTTTTCAAGTTTTTGAATTTTTGATTTGCTAACAATGACAAAAAATATTTCCAGTCATATATCTGCAGAATAGAAAAACCTTTTTCTGCTTCTTTTTATTTCTCATACGATACCAGCTGCACAAATTTAATGAGAATATGAGCCAAGATCATAGGCCACAATCCACTAAATATGAAAGAATGTCTGAAGAGACAGGGTATGAGAGATGGTCAAGAAGGATCTCGCTAGAGTATCTGGATTCTGTGGATGAACTGTGTCAGCTGCAAGTCCATGCCTTTACTGATTTATAGTAGCTAATGTGATAAATAATATACTGGCTGAGAAATGACAAAACACCTGGTTTCCAAAGCATCTCCTTCAAATGAGCACTGAATGGTATGATTAGTAAGTACACAAAAAAAAAAAATCTATACTGCTTTTTTATCACCTAAGATTTTCACACAAACTCCCTATCACACTTTCAGGGTAGAAAGTATACTTAATTGGGCCGATTTTAGTCGGTTTACTGCTCTCCAAGAAATACAACCAAGCCAGCCTGGAAAAAGAGTCTTCCCATCTATGTTTTCCTCATACAATCACAAAACACCATGAACTGAAATCATCATCTGCAACACAGCAAGCTTTGCAAACACAGCTGAGATAGCTGACTAAATGCAGCCAACACATGGCAGTAGGTTATGCAGATGCAGTGATCCACAGTCCCGTTCCAAATGCACGGTAAATTGTGAAGGTTACACTGTAGTCATCAACATGTAATACAATAATTTAACGTGCTTACATGTCACTGCTTTAATCATAAATTATTAGAATGATAAGGACAACACAAAAACTGGGACTGTGATTGACTTCTACATAGCTATTCCTTAAAGGCAACAGGTACAAAAGTTCTTTTGTGGTGTAACTGTAGAAGTCTGAAAAAAAAGGCAGCAAAAATATTTTAGATATTAAGTTTTGCAGTAAGCTGCCTTGGTGCACACTTCTGACAGCCTCTGGTTATGACTCATCATTACGAGGAAGGATGCATCTATGTGAAAGATAGCATTAGAGACACTTAAATTGTCTCTTTTGGTCACTGACATTACCAGAACAGAATCTTACATATATTGAAACATTCTTTAAAACTTAAAAAAAAAGGCCATAATAGACTAAAAAGTTTTGAGCAGATAAAGGATATCCTGCCCCTCATTCCTAGATGTATGTTATCTGGTAGGGTCCCACAGTATATTTACGGACTTCCGATTGTAAAGATGGCATGAATCCTGTCCTGAGGAACTCTCAAGTTAGTGCCTGAACTTCAAACTTCAACCATTTGTCATAATGTCCAACAAAGGACCTGGGCAAGGAGCCTGCTGTAGCTTCAGTGTTGCTACTGTTTGAAAAATAAAAATCCAAAATTTAACAGCTGCATCATATACCTTACAAGAATGGCAGAAGAAGAGACTTTGTGCTTTTGGCCATTAAAGGAGTGGGGAAGGAAGAAAGAGAAAAATACAGATGGAAGGACACGACAAATTGCAAACCAAAATGTGAGACTGACTCATTAAAATAAGGGTGATGCAACTAAAACTGTGGAAGCAGTGCTCAGTAAAGGCCTTGCTGTGCATAAATCACAAATGAAGTGCATGTAAGTATGAAATATTATAGTTTGCAATTACCCTGTGGACTTTGAGACTGTACAAATCTAAACTACATGTGATTTAGACAGAAAAGTGGCAGAATATTACTCTACAAACTGATAAAGTATTTGACTCTGTGGATATGTTGCTGAGATTGTAGTGGCATAGTACAGCAGCAATGTAAGCGAGCACAAAAGGTAATTGAAAAAAAAAAGATAACTTCTCTTAAGTATGTACATTCTAACTGCCAGAGGGAAAAAAAATTAGCATATTTCTTATGTCAGATTTGCACTACATTTGCTTTGAGGATAGGTTCTATATATCAGGGCTGTATTGTCATAAGGTGTTATAATTTCCATGTAAAAATTGCCTTGCTTTATTTCAAAATAATTGTGAACTCTTGTACCTTAAGATTAGGGCCTAAAAATAAACATGATTTCATGATGACAAATACCACTGATTGTCATTAGTAGAGCTGCAAACATTGACATTTCATTCTGATTAAGTATATCATTCAATACAGTATGATAGCACACAGGTTGAGAGAGAACAGAATGGAAAACACACCACGTTGCTTCAATAATGTGAAAACTTACTGGATGACAAATATCTCCTTGCGTCTAAAGAAAAATGAAGAGTATCTGGAAGTAAAATCCATTAACACTTTAGTATATAAACAAAATTAGTACTATTCTTATTCAGCTAACAGTTTGGAAACAAGGGTGTTTTGAAGATCCATCAAGATCTTTTACACGAGTCACATTTATCACAGTGCATTGGCAATGGTTGTGTCTTCAGAGAATGTCTTCTGCTGTTA
The DNA here is from genome assembly GCA_009806455.1 of Tetrax tetrax. Taxonomy (NCBI): domain Eukaryota; kingdom Metazoa; phylum Chordata; class Aves; order Otidiformes; family Otididae; genus Tetrax; species Tetrax tetrax. The sequence goes on from WHYT01017932.1 coordinate 322,481, forward strand.
TTAGCAGGTACTTCATCTGAATGACATGTGCCCCACACAGAACATACCACATCCCATACGTCGATGATTTCCAGATGATTCATAGTATGTTTTCTCATCTGTTACAAGCAGCCGTTCCTGTGTGCGCTATTTTGAACAGGTTTGTACATGCAATCAGCTTACTCTGTACCACACACGTAGACATATGCACACTCAAACAAAACAGGTCAACAGCTACAACCTTTCATCTTCCAGCTATTCCTAGTCTGCAACAGTAGGATGCCTGACTGCTAGGGCAAGACTATTTTAGACTTCTCATCTTTAAGGAGACTGCCTACCACAGTGTTTCATCTGTGGCACAGCAGGGAAAATACAGGCAGGTAAAGAATATTCACCAAACATTTCTAACTCAGTTGGATATCATGTATTATTGAAAATCATCATTATATTTATTTGCTGAATAATATCCATATTTCTAGCAGTCAGAAAGAGCAGTTTTCTTTCTGATGAATATCTGTGACAAAATTCTTTGTCGGACAGAAAATATGAATAGCCTGGAATTGCTGCATACACTTTAAAGAAGTAGTTGTCAGGATAGCCAGTGTACTGAGCTCCACAGAAACCCAGATGTTATGCAAATCCCTTTGTGAAAAAAAGAAAAAGCTTTCTAAATGTCAATTAGCAGTGACAGATTTGTTCTTGAATTAGTTGACTGGAACTTCTGCAAGTTTGACTCCTTCAAAATGCATATGTATGTTTCCAGTCTACAAAAACCACTGGGTCATCAAAAAAAAAAATCAGAAATTCTGTGTGTTTAAAATGATGTAGCCCATTTTTACTAACACAATTAAACAGTGATTTGCACTTAGATCTTTATCTTGTTGTAAAAAGAGCTGAAGATTAAGTGATTTTCTAAAAGCTAGTGAGAAGTGTCTTGAGGATGGAGGTCATTCTTTGAAAGAGGATCTCAGTGACCTGTGTAAATAAGAACACCACAAACACTTCCAAACAAGCAAAGGTCAGAAAGGGGTCATGGCTACAGCCTCTTTGGACTACTGTTTTGCCTAAGGAGTACGCTTACCGTGTAAATCTCTCATCCTTCAGCTCCAGGTCTGCCACTGTGATCAACTGATCCAGTTTAAACTTAGTGTCAATAATTTCAGCATCTCGTGGGGAGTATGTGCCTCCCTCTTTTTGCTTTTGTCGAATTCTAAACAGAAAATAATAGTGAAAAACAAACATGCAAAAGGATTAAGGACACATATGTCAATACTTTGATTAGACAGGCTGAAACTGAAAAATGGTTGCCAGGAATCCTCCCCTAGCCTTTATTCTGCTCTCCCTTCGAACACTGTAACTTTGTCAAATCCAACAGTTACGTTGTCTAAAATTCACACAGAAAGAATCTAGCCTCTATATCGTTTTAGTTTTTCTACATCAGTTCCTTGGCAATGCCTGAATGATGTGGCTGAGGAAGAACAGAATTTCTCATGAATGAGCAAATGTATGCAGTACTCAGTCTGCTTCTTCATGTGGACATTTTGTTCACAATTTGAATTAGAAGTTGATTTCTCTTTCACATATGAGACTTCAATCTATTTAACTGATAAATTTATAAGTAAGACAGAAAACAGAATTTAGAGTGTTTACTATGTATCAAGTTGTCAATAGGGTTAACTATCGTGCTAACTTCAGCTAGCTGACACTCTGATCTGTATCCTCATGTCAATAGAGAAGAGGCTCTGAAAGGGTAAGACAGGCTACTGCTCTGATTTACCCTCTGAAGAAGTTGTTTTTTTCCCCATCTATAGAGAAAAGCCTTTGTGAGTCCCTCCTTAGGTTTCTACATAAATTAAAAAAAAAAGAAAAAAGAAAACACAATACATTTTGAAAGTGACAGATTAGTTCCATTTATCAGACTGTTTCAAATTTTCTTTAAAACATTTCTGAGTGCTTGTAAACATGATATGGCAATGATACTTAAATCACGTAAATCTCACCTTGCAAAAGCATATACTGCAGCCACCAAAAGAACAACTGAAAGTATACACAAAGTAACAGCAAGGATAACTTCTACAGATCTTCCTGACAGTCCTTCACCTGCAACAGAAAGTGGAAATCTAATATTTCATAGATTCATTAAAATTTTTACATTTCTAACAGGATGAAATCAGGAATCAATGAGAGAGAGACACTTTTCTCTCTGTGCAACTGCTTCTGTTTTGTGTCAGTTGAAGAGCTGCTCAGGAAAGAAAAATATAACAAATCCAGAAACAATTTATGTAAAGGTTTCTAAGCATTGCTGATCTATGTAATACATAATGCTAATAGTATATTTCTACATCTATATGTGCAGCCATCCCCTGGTGCTTTTCAGTTTTACCTGCTAAACAGGTTAAGGTAGGTCTACGCTGCAGTAACATGAGTCTGAACACCAGCCTGAGCTGGGCTTCTGCTTCAGCCTCTGTGCAGCCAAGAACAGACACACTGCTCTAACATCCAGGAGTAAACAAACTCCAGAAGTGGAAAAGGAAGCTCTACAGCTATGAGGCTTGCAGCCATCACTTACAGGCACCAAATAAAAGATGATTTTTTTTGGAATTACTCTCCTCAGGGTGCTGAAGGAACCTAGCGAGTGATCAGATCTGAACTTTCTGGATTAATCTGCCTTGCTGACCATTAACTCATGCTCTTTATTTATGTGGGAATTGGTGATATTGTTAGGAATATCCACCAGGTCAAAAGTAATCGTAAAGGCCTTTATGATAAAAGGTAAAGGTGTTGGCATTCTGATCAGTCCTTCCAGGTGAGAATGAAGATTCATTCAGAGACTGATAAACTATTTAAATTAGTACTTTGTAGACCTTTTTTTGAACCTCTTTGGTGCTAAATTTCTGAAACTTATTTAATTTGCCACCATTCCTGGCAATCCTAACCCTATGTCAAAAACCTCAGCCTCTTTTTTTCCTTAGGCATATAGTGAAAATAAGAAAAGCAAGAGATTACTACTGTTGTCATTATTCACCTATGCTGAGATTCACCTCCACTTGCTGATCTACTGTAGAACACCTAGCTCCTGTCCAGCCTTCAGGAAAAGGTACGGCTTTCTGCCTTATGAAACTGACATTTCCCACTCAAGGGATAACATCCTTCCAAGGAAACACTGTGAAACACTGAAGTCCTGGATGTGTTTCTCTCAAAAGACTCTGAGTTTTTTTATTAGAGAATATATTGCAGATGATCTGGACTGCATGTACATTGGAGAACATGATTAAAATTAAAAATTATCCCAATTCAACTGAAGAAATTGTCTTAAAACAGTAGGATGGTATTTTGGACAATCAAGTGCGTGATTCTACACGGAGGCAGGAATAATCAGCTCCAATACAACATAGTAAACCGTAGATTATTGTAGACTGAAACCAACTTGAATAATCAATATCAAGACCGTATGAAACTACAGACAACAGAATTAAGTATAGTTTACAAAACACCTGAAGTAATTCTTCCACTGCATTAGTAAAGTTTCAGATGAAACACTGGACACTACGAAGTAAGAACAATTTAGGCCAGGGAAAGACAATAGAAAAGAAAAGCGAGTATACAAAAAATGTTGCAAGGAGAAAAGGAATTTAGAAGTCCCTGCCACTCATTGATCTCTGTGATAAGGCACAAATGTTACTAATGAAAAAGAAAAACAGAAGAATTTCCAGAGGAAGATAGAACAACAGTTCTATCTATTTTGCACTAAACAGTAAAGTCAATGTTAAATCCTACGGTTAACATCAGTCCAAACATTGCTGATGTTATTAAAGAAAACAATGCTGGCAGAATACCCACCAAGAATAAAAAAAATACATTTTCGTCTACTTCTTTGCAACAGGGAAGGACTAACACAACTGTAGAGATGATCATGGGCAAGAGAAAGAAGACAAACCAGAAGACATCATGTTGTAGAATTCTGAGGCACTGCAAATCAATACGTCATGATAACAAACTGCAATAACAGAATATCATAATGTAGGTTTCTATGCAAAAGGTAGTGTCAGGAAACCCCATTTTGACTACTTCCTGTCTCATCAGCTTTGTATTTCATATGGAAAAAAATCTGCACTTACACAGGACTATCAGCTGCCCCACAATGTTTTGCTGAACTAGCTATTGGAGTTTATGAAAAGGTTATAAGATGCCTTCATGTATTAGGAGTTTAAACAGTATTTGTCACCACATCTTAATTATCTCATGGAAAAATCCTGACCTTTCATTGTAGTATGTACATTACTTTTGCAATGTCAGTCACGGGTTGAGGAAGAAACTACGCTTCTCCAGCTCAAGAGGAGAGTTGTGGTACTTCAAGTATGGTTGAGTGGGAGCACCATATTACAATGTATCCTTTACTATGATTAAAAAATCATTATTGCAGCTGTGAATTCCAGTAATTTTTGCTTCAGTGTTCCTCCCTAGCAAAATTCCTATTGTTTAACAAGAGCATCTGACGTCTATCACAGAGAACGTTCTCTTAGGTTTTCTGTATTTTTTTCTGCTTCAAACACATTTAACATGCAGTATTAAATTGCACAGATACAAGGTTAGCTTTCTGGTTTTCCAGATCAAAGATCTACCTATTCCATAAGTAGATTTAGAAATCAAAATAATGTAGAGTTCTTTGAACTGTCATGAATACCCCTGCCAAAATTCTAATTAGTGTTTGGCCTATTAAAATAAAGGTGTAATGTTGGAAAAACTCAAATTTCAGTGATTATTACAAGAGATGAAAACTGATTTAAAATTAAATTGCAATTCTGATTTTAGGCAGCATAAATTTCTTCTGAAAAGATGCTGTTAATAGAAGTGGAATAGAAGTAACTGGTCACAGAGATACCTAACAGCAACTGATCTTTCTGCTATATTTTCTGGGTTATGCTTCAGGAGCAAGTCTGAAGTTTGTATAACCAAAGCATGTTCTATGAGGAAACCCTTGGGCAAGGTTCCTCAGGTTATGTTTCTCAAGAGAAAATGTGTCTGAAAAAAAATCTAACTTCCTTTATTAACTTAAAGATGACATTGGTAATGGCACTGCCAGTGCTGTATCTTCAAGGCCACTCAACTGCAGTACTTGCATCACTTGTGATTTATCAATTTGATGTTGATTTCACAACACTTGTAACACTTCTCCTAGGAGGACAGGCTGAGAGAGTTGGGGCTGTTCAGCCTGGAGAAGAGGAGGCTCCGGGAAGACCTGATAGCGGTCTTCCAGTACCTAAAGGGGGCCTACAGGAAAGATGGGGAGAGGCTGTTCAGTAGAGCCTGTTGTGATAGGACAAGGGGTAATGGGTTTAAATTAGAAGGAGGTAGGTTTAGATTAGATATTAGAAAAAAATTTTTTACAATGCGAGTTGTAGAGCACTGGGACAGGTTGCCCAGAGAGCTGGTTGAAGCCGCATCCCTGGAAACGTTCAAGGCCAGGCTGGATGGGGCCCTGAGCAACCTGATCTAGTCAGGGATGTCCCTGCTTCTTGCAGGGGGGTTGGACTAGATGACCTTTGAAGGTCCCTTCCAACTCTAACCATTCTATGATTCTATGATTCTATGAAAGCATAGAAGGAGCTTCTAATTAACCATTCCACTTAAATTTTATTTCTTGTTGGATAAGCTCTGAAATTTAGAAATTAAGGCCAGACAACAGTTTGCTCTAGCTCTCATTTTAAAAGCAGTGCTTGATGTTAAACTTTAGCACAGAAGGCACTGGATGGCTATGAGGACCCATGAATATCTGAAGAATTTATCAAGTCTATTTTTTCTTCCCGTTACATCTTTTTCAGCATACAAACAGATCTTGCTTCTTTATGCTCTACATCAAAGGAGAATGAGTCAGAACTTTTCAGTAACAGTACAGAAGTGAATGAATTATACTACCTGACTGCCACTAAAGCATGACTTCTTTAAGCATTGCGGATTTTTGTGTTAGAAAGGATACAGTTGCCAAGAGGACTGGATATAGTAGGACTCATTTCCAGTAGACTTGGTTTTCCCTGATTGAACACACTGTCTTTCCCTTACTGGGCAAGCTCTTTGCTTCACTGGCTTAGAACTTTTAAACTCAGATTATATAAAGATTTTTTTTTGTGTTGCACTTTCCAAAACATTCAGGGCTAGAGAAATAGTGCCAGATCCTTTCAGAATATCCAGGTAGTGAATTAGCATTTCAGGATCTTCAGTATCAGATCACGTAACAAATTTCTAACATGGATTAGATGAATAAGGGAGCTCATACTACAGAAGATGAATGCCAAACGAAAAACACGTGCCCACTAAAATTCTTCTGGGTACTCATGCAGTTGTCTTGGGATCTCTTTTCAGAAAGTCAGGGCTAATGCTTAGCTAAGCAAGTTTTGACTTACCAATATATTAAAAGAACTTACAGATCTTATTGCGATCTGCTATGAGAGTCTTCATTACCAATTTTGGGGGTAGATCAACACTGCCATGGAGGAATTTATGCTGGATTTGAGACCCCATAACAGCTGGCCTATTGGCCAGACAGATTCTAATAGACAATATTAATTTATTGATTAATACGGAGCTTTCTCTATATCTAAAGGAAGAAGGGCTAAAGGGTCATGTCCTCAGATGAGCTGCCACTAGAAGGAATGATCTGCTGCCAAGAATTTTCCTACACTAGGCTCACCGCAATAGCTCTACATCCAGCACAGACAGAAACTGCACAAACAGTATAGGTTCTGGTAGTTCACCAAGCAAGATGAGCTATCCAGACAAAATGGTATTTTTATTGGTATAACTGGATCTCTGCTAATGAACTTAGTCAATACTGCTTCTTCATTTAACAGTCCAGGCTGAGGTAAAACCTCTTAACAATCTCAACAGGGCATACATGGGAATGGATAAGTTTCCTCAGCCATTCTGGTTAAGCTAGGTCCAACAAAAATAGAGAGTATTTACTTCAGGGAAACCACTCGACTAAAAACAGAAACATGGAATTCTCCAGATTATTTGGAAGCAGAGAATACTTTAGTAAATTACATTCTCCTTACCTAACGTTTTGACAGGGTCAGAATAGTCAGAATCTGTAAACTGTCCTTTAATGTTAGTTGCTCTGAATTTAAATCTGTGAAATAAAACCAAGAAAACGAATCAAATAGAAGGTTGTGTGTATTTTCTTAAATATTATTTCACTTACTTAGAAATAATTTCACTTAACTAAAAACTATTTTTCAGTTTTAGTACAATAAAAGCTGGAATCATTATTCACCCGCTAAAGTGACATTATGACAGACATCAAGAACTCAGTGTCAGTATCTTGAATGCATAATCAAATGATATTAATTACTTATCTTGAATTTGGGCTTATTTAATTTAAGAACTCGGTGAGCATCTTTTGCTACTTGAAATATTTTTTAAAAATTTTCTCTTGTATTTCTGCTCAGCCAAAAAATTTAAAATTAGAGACACTTGAAGATAATTTCAATCGCCACCTTTTCATAATTGAACTACACATTTTGTATGTTTCTATAAATGCATATTTCACTTAATTTTTTTCTCCTGGGCAAAGGGACACAAATGTACTTACAGGTACTGCTTTCTTGGTTTCAGTGGGCCATTACATATTTTGTCTTGACTGCCTGGTATCATACATGTAGTATCAGCACCTATGACATATACCTCTTCTTTGCCACTCAGATCATCTTTTCCTTCTACACATGGTGGATTTGGAAAGCCTTCACTTGTAAAATATGGCCTTGGTCTGTTGAAGTAGGCATCGTACCACTTAGTAACATTTCCATCATGCTGAGCTGTTGTCAAGAAAAGAAATAATCATAAACAATTTACATTCTAACCAGATAGCAATTAAAGAAGTTAAATAGGAAATTAATTTTTTTAAGAGCTGTCGTTGCCATTTACACAACTAACTCTACAACTGTATTTGCACTTGAACACAAATTTCCTTATTATCCATGCTATCTATAGTTCGTTAATTCAGAGTAAGTAAACTGAATAGGACCCCAAAAGATCTCCTGGAGAATTTCCAGCACAGGCAGGCCGAGTACAACTAAGGTAGCATGCCATGTGCTGTTTCAAACCCAATATAATCACCATGGCTGGAACCTCTACAGAGATGGTCCCTAAACCACATGCAATGTGCTGCCCAGTACAGAATCACAACTAGAAAATTTCAGGGGCATTCTCACATATGAGCTCTGCCTGTAGAGGATATCACTTAGAATCATAGAATCATAGAATGGCTAGAGTTGGAAGGGACCTTCAAAGGGCATCTAGTCCAACGCCCCTGCAAGAAGCAGGGACATCCCTGACTAGATCAGGTTGCAAGCAACTTGACTTTGAAACTGCGCACAGCTAGCAAAGACAATAAAAAACGTTTACTTCTTAAGACAGTAAAGACTGTTTCATAAATGAAATTACTAGATTTTCATAATTGGACAGTACCCAGCAACTCAGGAGAAAGAGCTTCAAAATGTTTCTTAACATGATATTTGCATATCTATCAGTTCAAGAGAATCTTCATAGCAATAGCTATGAAGTAAATGTGTCTGGGATTAGTGCTAAAACGCAAAATTCAGAAAAAAAAAGTGAGAGACTTAATGTAAATCCGCTTAGTATAAATTTACTTCTTTACTTCTGTGCTATGAAAGCAAGCAAAACAAGGGAATTAAATACCTGGAATTTGTCCTTAGGTAAAGTAAGCGTGACCATATGATGTCTTATCTTGAAACTCCCACTCACATTGGTAGGCAATTACTCAAAAGAGTATCATGGCACTGTTCTTATGAGTAAATATTCATCAGTCCATACAAGGGAATACACATTCTAACATTCTACAGAAGGGATTTATATAAATCCCTCTGCCCCCGTTATGAAATGGAAATATCAATTGCACATGACTGCATTCTTTTACAGGCAACACTAATAGTAATGTAAGAAAAACCTTTGCAAAAAGTTTTGGATTTGTTTACCTTTCACAAATGCCAAATGTTTTTTGCTTTGGTTTTGTTTTTTTTTTTTCCCAAGGAAATAGGAAATAAAGAAAAATTAATGGTAACAACAGGACCAGAATAATATTGGTGACTTAAAACAGCACGGATGACTCTTTGTTGGTGCATGTTCCCAAAATCCAGAACCCAGTCCACAAGTATTGTGAAAGATACTTTGCTTTTAGTACTGTTTCCACAGCTAAAGTGATTTTGTTAGGTGTTTTCTAATGTGAAATTACCGGGATCCAAGAATAGAAATGAAAAAGAAATTACAAACAGCCCGAAAATGAAGAGATAAAAAAACTGAAAAGAATTTTCAAGAGAACTTATAAAATTCTACCTCCAGCTTCCACAACAAGAACTTGTATCTTCTTGATAGGGCCATGATCGTCACTGTAATAACATACTGGCATTCTGATCGTAATTGTTGTAGCTGTGACGAGCAACGCCCCATTGGTATCATAAACTGGTGTTGGTTTCTTTTTAGGCCGTGGTGGTTCTGTTTTTAAACAAAGATATACCACAGAGTTTTGTTTTCAAATGTTTTCACTACCAGTACTTTGTTCAGGCACTTAGCTGTGTTATGCAAGACAAACCTTCAGCACATTTTCAGGGACAACTTAATGTTCTAGTTAATGCCTCTGCATATCAGTTTTCAATTAAAAGAGAAAACAATAAAACGACTGAGTCTTAGGTCTTTTTTCAATGAATTTCAATCAATGACTGTATTTATTTCCACTACTGTGATACTGTATACTTAGCTGTGCCTCTGTGATATTCTTCAAAGCTGTTGACTGATGGTAACTAAAATACTGAAGTCAATAGGATTACTGCACTGAGTCTGTGCATGGTTTACAGTATCATTCAGATATGAATAGCAAATGATCAGTGACACACAGCAAAATTGAACACCGCAATTCAAGGTTATCAGTTATATGCTCCTGTCCCTACATTATGTGGCCTCTGAATAACAGAAAAAGGCACACAGCTGTGTACTCACAGAACAGCAATTTCTTCAGCATTTATAGAGATTTCAACTAAAGGGCACTTTATCAGACATACCTTTGATATCCATGGTTATTTTCAATTGAATTTTTGGCCCTGCACCAGCACCATTAATTGCATACACCTTAAAAAAACCAAACACTTGTTTTAATGAGTATTTGTAATAGCTTCAAATCGGCCAAATCTGGACATATTTGAAGCAACAGGATATATTTGAAGCACTCCTTTTGTCATTCACACTTTGCTAGAACTTATTTCATATTCCTTTACAATTCTAATTACGGTAACACTTTATTGCTTACAAAAGGAGAAAAAGAAGCCCACTTAAACAATTGTGTCCTAGTCTCTGGTTATTTGAAAGGACTTCATGCACATACTTCTAACAGGCTCCCCTTGCAGAACTGGACCTTTCATCTGAGCCAAATGAGCAATGAAAGTGGTGGAATTAAGAAAGAGATTTAGTCTTGTACCTGTGATGATGTGTCACAGGCTGCTTTACTAGGACATGAACTCGTGGTCCAGAGTACAAAGCTAACCACTAGTGATGTGTCCTGCTCCCACTCACTCCACCCTCTTCATTGCTCCCCTCGTTCCTCAGACTTGTCTCTCTTCACACCCCAGCTAACATTCTCGGCATGCAAATCTCATATTCAGCCTAGGCTTGTGTTCCCTATCCAGACTAATCTCTTGCTCCTATCAAAGAAAAAATCCAAATAAGAAGTATCAGTTCTTACGCTGACATTATAGGTATGTCCTCCTTTTAGTCCTTCTATCATGGCAGTGACTGACTGATCTGTCTTATCAATGACACTAAGGTTGTGGATCTGGATGGCAGCGGGATTATCTTCGTTGTACACCATAGCTTGATACACCTGAATATTTCCATTTGGTTCAGATGGTGGCACAAATGTTACTTGCAGCTTTGTTACTTCATCTGGTATCTTCTGAAATGTTATGTTGTTAGGTGGGTCTTCAGGCACTGAAATAAATATTTCAATGGATCTACTTAATCTGGTTATTACTATTACTATTAGAGTAAAACCTGAAAAAATACAAATTGTATTTTTCCCGATCAGTATTATTTCATTTGTATTTTCTGTTTGTATTAAAAACATCTCAAATACTTATTGCCTATGTAAATATTTATAAAGCTAATAAAAAGTTAAACATTTAGTAAAATACTATTCTTAATGATAGCATTTAATTCTACAAATATAAAAAATAAGGATTAGATAACCCTCAGTAGTCTTTAGTCAGAAAAGTTTCTTCTGATTTGCTACTCAGAAAACCTGAAGTCATCATTATACCTTGAAATATATCTGGGGTAAACAAATCCTTGCCTGGGTTGACAAGCAAGAAGCAAGTGTTAGTCTTCAGTATCCTCTTCTGAAAGCCTTCTGTCAACAGCAAGCTCCCTCCCAATATATAAACAAACCACCATGTTCCTAAGAGCCTCTGCTTATCACTGCTAACTCTTTAGGAAAAAAAAACTTTTCACTAACTGATGCTCAGACACAAACACAACATGCATTTTTCCCAAAGATTAATTTTTTTTTTGCCAAACACTTACTCCAGTAGCTTATTCCCAAGACAGCAAAGGTATAAATCATTTTCCCAATGTCCCTTTCTGAAATAAAAGGCTGTAACATTCTTTCCAGGCAGCTAAATATTTATTGCTCTACCTGAGCAGACAAGTATGTAGCGTGACCTCTAAGTAGTGAAATCAAGCAGCTGAAGGTAAACACATTCCCTCAGCCAAGGATTTAGATGCAGTTGTCATACTTCCAGGTTTTTTACACCAGCCAACAAATGCTTACTCAGGCTTCTCTAGAGTAAGTCTGTGCAAATTGGTCCTAAGTTCCTCAGATACTCAGCCATATGCTAGGCTGAACAAAACAGATGCGACAAGATGAGATGGAAAAAACAATCACTCTTCTCTGTTACTATACCTCCTGATGTATCACACTTTCACATAAGAGAAAAAGCTACCAAAAAAGAGGACAGAACAAACCCAGCTAGCACCTAATTTAATCTTCTTTCATTTTTCCACAGTGGAAGACCATATCAGCCTTCAGGGATATAAACAGGTCATGAAAATATTAGAATTTAATGTATTAAAGGCATTAAAAAGATATACATACACACACATACTCATATCGTATCATATCACATCATTAGGGACATTGGATTTTCATATAACTCAAAACCAGCAAAGGTAGTAGAAAGAGTGTAACTAGGAACTATGTATGTAAAGCTAGGACTACATCTTCCCTATGTATATCTGTTTATATTTTCCTTAGCAGATGCTATCTACTTTTCTGTAACGTAGCCTCTTGGTGTCATGAGGGCCTTACACAGTTCCTCGCTCTCATCTCTGTTTTATATCTCTGAGTAACTTAATAGCATCACCAACTTTTGTCACCTTAGTATCTACCTCATTCTCCAGATCGTTTTGAAGCTGTAGAACAGCTGACTCAAGCACAGATCCCTGTGGGCCTTCACTAGCAACCTCCTTCCACTGAGAATACATAGATGGAATCCTCAAGTCAGTACAGGCACCATTTATAAATGGTAGGATTCACTATTTATATGTTTAAATTTTGCATTAAGACCAAGGACGTCACATAGAGTTTTCAATAGTCTTTAAGGGAAACAGGCACTTCCACAGGGGAGAGTCACCCCTTCCTAAGGCATTTACCTTATATTTACATGCTAATATAAATAGGACCTCTCTTCTTTGACTACAGAATTAATCTAGATGGCTGTGTTCCACACGTTCATCTTTCACATGAAGCAAGTTAAGATCTCTGCAGTACTAAGGGTAATTCTTAGTATTTATTATCGCCATCGCTTTGTTGTTGACTGCCATCTTTTTAAATATTAAAGAAAAAATATTGTGAGAACAAATCTGCATTAAAAGTGCACTAAGTGTTCAAAACTCTACTTTATTTGTCAGACGAAATAAAAACTGCAAAGTTTGATCCGTATAAAGTAGAAAAAAATACAAACCTGCTTCAAAAGTGGAGACAATTACTGGAGAACTAGCCTTGCCTTCAAGGAGTGCAGCATTAACGTCCCCCGTAAAGGCAATAATGACTACAGAATACCTTGTAAATGCTTTTAAATCAGAAATTTCTAAGACTTTACTCTCATCATTTGTCTTCAGAAACTGAGCTTTATAATTGTCCTTATCTACCTGTAAAATAGTAATATTAAAAAAAACACAACTATTACAAGACTTGAAACAGGCAAAACCAGGACATTATTATTAGAACACCTTATTTAACTTTTATCTTTCCACTTTTCTAATCATTTACATAGGAGAATTCGCGAGAAGTCTCTAGCTACCAAGACTAGAAAGGTGCACAGGGGAATACACTTCCATCTCATCCATGTGTTGCCTCTTCAGCACTTCACGTACTATGGGATTAAGGAAATGGGCTGTTTGCTTGGTATGGATTTCCACCAAGGAAACATGAACTGATTGGTAAACACCGGGCCAGGGGAGCTGCAGTGACCTGAAATGGGAATCAAACTAGGGGGAGTTCCAGAAAAGGAGCATTTATATAGCAAAAAATTGTTTGGAATATAGAAACAAATAGAAAACTTGGCAGCAATATATAGTGTTGATATGACTGCAGAAAGTGCAGTTCCTCTTGGGATTTATTAATAGAAGCACTACTTATAAGACAGTGAGGAGGGAGTAATTATCTCATCAGAAAAGCTGGAAAGCAGAAAAAAAAATGGAGTTCAAACTAGAAAAGGGAGGATGGTAGAAGACAAGAGACTTCAAAATATAAAAATATAAAAAAGGATGTTATGAAATTGATGATAATCCATTCTTTCTAGTATTCAGGAAAACACAAATAGAAATTTTATTTGCATCAAAAAAAGATTAGAATTAAACAGTACAAAAACTTCAATGATATACCTAAATATGTAACTAAAACTATGACTGTAAGTTTAGTTAAAACCTAGAACAATCTTTTGAAGGCTGCTGAACAATTTTTTGTACTGGACATTTTAAGAACAGGATAATGAATCATTTGTGAGGAAGACTCCAGGTACATTTATTTCTGTGTTAGAGTAGGATATGGACTGGATTACTTCTTGGGATCCCTATGATCCCTACATCTCAAACAATTCGTGTTTCTGTAGAAAAATCTACAGTGTTTGGCTTTATATGCAATTAGTAAATTCTATTGTTAGCTTAAAAATCATAAAAAGGAAAAAGTGGGAGCTTTTCTAGTGTTAGATTGAGTATCATTTACAAGATTCTTTTTATGTCTACTCCCACTACTTCATTTAATGATGTTTTCATTATTGCTTCTTCAGTGTGTAATCTGAAAAGAGGATTAGGTAGCTGTACAGTAGTTTTCCCGCTGGATGAAATCTGTATTAAATGCAGCTGCTAAAACATTAGAATAGTTCAAGCATACCTTTTATTTGACAGATATGCATCTATCCCCACTGAGAATTAACCTGAACTAAACTTTCTGATGGACTAAACAGACATTCATTTCCTGGGATCGCCGTGAAGAGTCGAAACACTTTTTCCTATCTGGCATATAAATATTTATACAAGTGCTAAAATACAATAACAGCACTACATAATTAAATTTATTTTTATTCTTCCTGAAGTTTAATTGTTCAGTTCCATCTTCCTTACTAATTTTCAGTAATATATTATTAGGACTACTTCTAATTACAGCAGGCAGCAAGACAAACTAAAATATGACTTGGAGGAATAATGATGGGGGAGTACTTTCTGGTTTTTCTGATCTATAAAACTGCAAGGATCATCCTAGCAATTTAAGTAGAACCCTAATAACATTCACTAATAAATACTAATTACTACTTTTTAAGACTAAAGACATGACAAAGTAAAAATCTTAAATTATTCTGTTCTGTGAGCCTATTTTTATAAATCCTTAAGGATACTAAGTTGAGAACTAAAGAGAGTAAAGTTATACATACAGGAAGTTTGTGGATTTTAGAGTCTTCATAAAAATTTTCCCACTGGAACAATAAAATATATACTCAAATTTTCACTGAAAAAGTTTGTGACAGCTTTATTGGCCTTTAAGAAGGAATAGATTTGTCTACTAAAATTATCTACAGAACTGACTCCTGTAGTTACTGATCATTAGATGGACAACTTCTGATTACAAGGAATCCCTAAACACAAAGCTAGATATCTGAAATATATTTGAAAAAAAACCGCTTTGTAAAAACAAAACTAAAGTCCTCCAAACTGAACGCTCAAAATAGTTTTAAGTTCCTTCCAAATGTTGGCAGGCTTACATGAAACAATCCATAGTTCATCTTATTTTAAGAATTTTACTGTAACTTATACTGATAAGGTATTTATAACATTTTCATAGTGTAGAATCAGATGACACCTTGTTTATAACTTCAGAACCATCAGAAAGAGGAGAAATTGTTTAGGTACAAATTGATAAAATATTACACATAAAAAAAAATAAAGCTTTGAAAACTGAATTTAGTAATTTTATCAAAAGCATGAAAAGAAATTTTTCTGTTGATGCACTATAATGTTGTTTAGTCAAAAATGACAGAAACTTTTAATGAGGAAAAAGTCTTCTCTGACGTTAGTAAAGGATAAATAAAAAATGCTATGTAATTTCTAACTACCTACCCAATGGGCCAAGGAAGCATTACTTCCCTGTTAGTATTCCCCTTATTATTGTACATCCTTCATCCAATCATACTACTGCTGTGGTAAGTGTGGTCAGAATTGGACAGATCACACTCTACGTACTGTACAATGAAATTGGAGAAAGAGAAAATAGCAGGACTACACATTATTCTTGCTTGTAACTTTACTCAAGAGCTTAAAAGTATTTACTATTTTTTACAGATTTCCTTAGAAATTTTGATTGCACAAAAATCTCAGCATTAATATTTTAACATGTCTGTAATTCTTATGACCAATTTAGAAGCTGCAAACAGTGTTTTCCTGGGTAAAGACTGGTAAACTGCTTCTCATTTTCACAGATAGCCCTGTCTGTATCATTTCTGGAAGAACAGGGAACATATATCCTACTTAAAACTCCTCATGGGCTTGAACTGAGAAAGTTTCCTATCTCACCACAGGGCAGGAAATTAGATTTATTAATGGTTGTTTTAAGGAGTATTATAAGGGTAGTAGAGGATGAAAAGAGAAAGGCCACTAGAGCTTTTCTCTTATGTCAGCCTTTTTTTGCTTATAAAGATCAAGGAGAAAAAAGTGTTATTGCTGTGCTACCAAAACACAGCTAATCTGATGGACAGAGCACCAAGTGGAAAGTGGGAAATCTAGTTTGACTTTAAAGTTTGCCCTCTGATGCACTGTGTAACTTTGTGCAAAGTAACTTCCTTTTGCTACACTCTCCATTCTGGTTTGTAAAATCATGACAATGAACTTTTCATTCCTTTGAAGAAAAAAAAAAAGTTCTTATTCTTTTTACTGGTAAATAGCATCATCATTGTTAGAAAGAGGTACACTTCTGCAAAGCTCAGCTATTGTTTTCCTGTTTACATTTATAGCTTAACTTTTTTTTTTTTTCTCCAAGAACCCTTATTAGCACACATTTTTTAAAAACTACTGATTATCTCCCATTAATAAATTTATAAATGTACAATTAATTCTTACGTGGAGTTTATGTGGAAATAGACACAGTCATATTGTTTTTCAGTCCAGTTTGTGTCTGCCCTGTAATTTTTATAAGAACAAGTGCTGTGGTATTTGTATCACCAAACTTCTGTATTACTACCAACAACAAAACAGAGTTGCCTTACTGAGGTAATGTCTATGAGGTAGCAAGTTGGTCCAGTAATGATGACAGGTTCACTCCAGCTGATATTAATACTGTGAGGAGATGTAGCTAAAACAGTCACATTTTCTGGAGGACCATCTGGAGCTGTAGAAAAACATACATTATGTGAATCATGGCCAAAGAAGTTCACAACAAATAACCTAGTAAGTTTAGTGGCCAGTAGAGATTATTTTTCAGTTTGAAAAAAAAAAAATAAATTCACACATTTACCATTATACACTGTGTAGATCATTATAACATCTTTCCTTTCTCATATATAAAGCATATATTGCTGTTTAGAAACACATCTTTAATTGAAATTACTACAACTTTTCTAGAGTATGAACAACTTAATCTTAAACTAAACTTATAGGGTTTTTAAATTATAAGTTATTTGCATGTATTTTACATGACATAAGCAAAATATATATACAACTATGTACACAAATAGACAAGCATAATATATTAATTTATGTCAAATGAATCACTCAACAAGAAATTGTGAAAACACAAGGTCTTCTGCATGCTAGAAAAAAAATCCAGCTATGCTGGAAAGCAATAGTACAAAGAATTTTGTACAGCAAAAAAAATTTCTAGGTTTCATTTCAACTTATTCTTAACATGCTGAGAAACTCTGGAAAACACACACCAAAAAATGCTTGGAATTCTAAGCGGGCAAGAATGCTCACATTAAGAAATGGGATTTCCTAAAATTTCCTTTTGTCAAGGAAATTTTATGTGAATTAACCTAGTTATTTCTTATGCATGAATAAGAAATTAATGAAATAATAATAACAACACTGCAGTTCTCAGTAAAGTGGTATTACTTTTTTATAACAACCGTGGTTAATTACAGGAAAATAAAATTTGGAATAGAAGCTACAACAGATTTGCAGATAATGCCAGAACTTGACTCCATAGTGCCTTTTTTTTTCCTACTACAAAAAATGACAACTGTGACACATATCAGTAAACTGCCTGTTATAGACGCAACAACAGCTTTGTACATACTTCCAGAACTTGGCTTCATGGTGTCTTTTTTTTTAATCTATCACAAAAAAAAATACAACTATGATTAATACATATCAGTGAGCAGTCTGTTACAATAAACTATGAAAGTGATCATACCTATCCTAATTAGAATATGGTCTCTTTTCTCAAACATGATTAATGCATGAATAAGTATTTTTTCACCATTAATCATTAGGTAAGAGGGCTTAATGAGGAAAATTGAAGTGTATACAAGGCTACCTAGTTTTTTTTTCTGGTAGAAAATAGGTTAGGAAAAGGAAAAATAGCATGGAAGGAGGTATGTAGCTATTGCAATCATGTGTGAAATATTATTGAAGAGCAATCATAAAATTTTGCACTGTGAAATGAAAATTTTTCATTGTGGTTGCAAAACAAAACAGTAGATAAGATGCTATGAAGAGTTTAGGGTGTTGGATACAGGAGGTAGATGGCTGTGCTGGGATTAGCAGGAATATACTAGACTTTGTAGGCAGGATCAAATTCAACCATTGGAAGCAGTCCTCAAAAATACTGAATAGCATGGAACAACTGAGTGGAGAGCGTAACTGAATGAACTACGAAAGCACATGAGAGGTGGTGAAAGAGGAGGCTGCTCAGACAAGGTTGGCTGTTGAGTGGGGTGCTACAGCAGATACAACAAAATACAAGGGGAAACATGTTACTTAAAAACTAGAATCAGCACAAAGGAAGCTTATTTTACAGGTAAGGTGTTTCTGACTTGTTGCTCAGTGTCTTTTAGTGTGAGCAATGCTTTTGGCAACTATGGCAGTGGCACTACCTTAATCACCAGCTGAAATTTCTGAAAAATAGTATAAAATTATATATTTAGCATCTCCAGTCCTAGTTTCCAAACCAACCAAGTTTCCAAAGACAACTTCCCATTACTTTTTAATAGCTTTAATAAACCATTTAATCTCACAGTATTTTTTTTTTCAGAACCCAATTTAGTTTTACTCATTAGACAATGATGGTATGCAATAATTTTAAAGCATAATTTAATCTACAAATTATCCAACCTGAAATTATATATATTGATAATTTCCACATGCAGTTTATATTTGATACATTTTTAGATCTTTGTAAGAAAACTCTAATTGAGTGTGCTGTATTTAAGATACTTATCTGAATACATCTAAGTGTTAATACTTGGTTTATTTTCACCTTGAAAAGTACAATATCAGACATTAACTGAATGATACTGAAATTTAGAAATATTTTCTGAAACAATCTGTGTAATTAGAAAGACTAGAAAATGAAATGTGTCTAACATGTCTCATGTCTTACAAACACTGTCTTTTTAAAAACTATGTTTGCTTCAGTCGGTAACTGCCATGTTCTGATTTAGGTTTGTTTGTGAAATGAATCTAGTCAATATGAGGCCGTGATATCATTATACCCTTTCTCTTATAAATCACAGCAATTTACTCAGTAGAAATGACCTAGTCTTATTCTCTCGTTCCCTCATAATCCAATCACTTCCTCTCATAAGCACTTTTCTCCTGGTTTTCACAATAATGCATTTTCTGTAACTAATAACCATCATTTCCTGATTATCATGCTTCTATCCTTGCACAGGAATGTGGGTCTTATGGAGGTCAGGGTCATCTTTCCCATCCATCTGTGTCTTGATGCTAAGGCAGCAGTTAAGTGTGTTAGCTTGAAGATAAGTCTGGATAGCCCATCATTTAGCATAATCCTCAAAAGTAAGACTGAATACTCCAGTCTTCTAACAGAAACCTATGCTTGCCAGTTTGGTTAAAGCCAGCTCTTTTTAGTTTTTCCCAACAAAAATTAAGTGTGAGGTTCAGTTATTTCATTTTATAATTACCTAGGTTACTTTTACCTATGTTTAAACATTTATATCTTATATTAGGCCATATTTACTTTCCAATATTTAGTTCTCAGAGAGTGAAAGGAGCAAAGAAAAATAAGCTCTCAGGCAAAACTTGCCAGAAGAAAGAGCACGCAATATTATTGCTTTTCCCCACACAGATACATTTCTTTAAGTATACCAAGCAACTGGGTATCAGCAGGGACTGGGAAAGAAGGTGCTGAAAAGAGAAGCATAACCATGCATCTATGTCCTAGCTTTCATGGGACATTTGAACATCTGGGATTTTCCTTTGTATCTCAGTATATCCTGGCATTAGGAGACTTGGCAGTTTACCAAAAAGCATTGCATCGTGCAACTGTATGAGATCCAAAATGAGGTCAGTGATGTCACTGCCATTCATTTTCCACCTAACACTGCCCCTCCAAAGTGATTTTTCTGTTAGAAAGCACAAGTTTGGCCAATCTTATTCTCCTTATAAATGTACAAGTGAAAGTCGGGGTAAACGCAGGCGTGAGGGAACAGTTTCCCTAGCTATGGAAAACATTTCTTGCCCTTTCCCTTACTGTGACACAACACTGATCTTCTGTACTGGTAACTATATAAATCTAGGTTATGTTGAAATATTTCATCTTGCAGACTAGGTTTGGCTCTTGGGTAATCAATCAGCTAAGTAATAACAGTGCCATCAAACTACTTTATGAGACAGTAGGGCAATTCCTGTGAGGATAATCTGCAAGAAGGAAGGCTGAATAGTTTATCTGTCTGATGTGAGCAGTGGATTGTACTGAACAACCTATAACATTTTCCATGGAGTAACACTATAAAATCACTTTCAGGACAGAGCACAGCCATTATTTTTTGTTTGAAACTTGCAAACGCGTTAAAGAATCTTAAAAAGAATTCCTGTACCCTTAGATTTACCTTCATAACAAAAAACTGAAATAAATAGCTCAGATCCTCATCTTAGGCACTGGATATTCAGGATTACTAAGTATTTCTGCTTTAGCACAACAGTCAAGTCCTCAGGAATCATAAAGAATACTTCAAGGTTTCTGTTACATAATTTTTGCTGTTGCTGAAGTTTCATCTTTTTATATTCTGGGAACTGAGTCTAACAGTTTTCAGCCTAGATGCAGTAACTTCCTGAATATGAGTATAATAACTACAGTATTTTCTTTAGACTTGAGAGAAACAAAATTTCTGAGAACACAATTATTTCTGAAGAAAAATAATTTGACTATTATTTCATGACCAAAGTAACTTCCCTTTTGCCAAAAGCAATGCCTCACATAGGCATTTCTTGAAAATCAGAAACAGTGGCTACCTTCTGCCCTCAAATCTGCAAACACAACTCCCATTGACTTTATGGGCTAAGTACTCAGGCTATTTTACATAGCAGCTAAGTACCCTTAAGCCCTAACAGACCATGTATATTGGCTGTGTACCAGCAGGCTAATCCAGAGGATGCTTGGCCCAGTCCACGAAGGAAAGGAGAGGGGGATCAACACCTGTTCTCTGGATATACTCCACAAGGCTGCCCACAGTGCTTGCTCAGTTTTTTCTGCATCCTGAATTTTTCTTCCCTGCTACAGGCAGTACCCTTTGAAAAAGAAAGAGGGGAACTAAGGTTTTTTAGTCTGTTTAAGAATATTTCTAAAGACTAGTCTTTGGAAAGTATAAGGTCAGGTAGCTAAAGACCTGCCCTTGCCAAAGACCAGCCACTGCTCAGGGAGGCTCTTATTGCTGCTGAAGCATGCCAGAGCTGCCAGCTGGCTACCCAGCTGTGACATGTCATGTTTCTCTTTTTTTTTTTTCCCTCCTCAGCTGATTGCCGTTACCCGACAAAAAAGACCAGCACCCAACCATGGTATCTGGAATAGTGCCCATGCTTTCTTGACTCCCCAGCGGTGTGTTTTATAGGCAGCTCATCTCTTGACGTGTCACTGATTTCACTCATAGGAAATTTGTTGCTGCCCGCTTCCCTCACTGCAGGCACAGGCCAGCAGCCCCAGACACTGGGGCTGGAAGAACCAGTGGAACTTTTTTAACTTCTACTCCACCATCGTTTGTGAAACCAGCTAATAGAGCACACAGAGGACCTACTGCTGAGAACTGCACTGTACAACGTAGAAAGGGCTTGTGCAGTCTAATGAGATTTTTATACTTTTAACTACTATCTCCTCAGTGGGAACGATAGGAAACCAGTTCTCTCTTAAACTGAATTATCACTGTCCAGAGAGGAAATCATAAAGAGGATCCTACCTTTATGTGATTATATGTGTTTTGATTATCTGCCTCTCTGTCCAGTTTAAATCCCTAACTACCCTAAACTTAGCAACAATTTTTTTGAAGGTAAGTATTTGCATATATCAGCAACTGAGATCTTTCCATCTAATAGTAAGAAATCTCCCCAGAGCTGTTGGCTCAAGAGTTGCACATATTCTGCTAGCCGTTTTCTGCTCCATTTGGTATTATGTGGTTTTTGGTTGGTTTTTTTTTTCACCTTCATTTAAAATATAGCATTAATTTACAGGCATAGCATCCCCATAAGAACCACTGGACAAAGAAAGCAAGTGCATATGAAAATGGCTCTGCAGCTGATTCCAGCACTTCTCAGTCCAAAGGACTGCTTCTGTGCTTTACATCAAAAATAGGCTGCTATGATGTTCACTATCACGGTGTCCAAATCTCTTCTCCTTTTTGGGCGTAGAATTTCTCCATTGCAATTTCTCATCTGCACATTAAGGTGACAGTATTTCCTTACCTAGTAGAAAAATTGTGAGGTATTTAAGGATAGGTGGCTGTATTCTTGTAGAGAGAGAGCACAGATACTATGAGGAGCATGAGGTAAAAGCCTCTTGGATTCACATTACATGATTGTTAAAACACAACTGGAACAAAATAAGTACATGGGCCATTGAATAGTCCTTGGTACACAGCTGTCTAAGTCCTTGGAATCTCTATTATGATAACTTTGGAAGAGGAAAGGAGTGAAAGAGCTGTGATTTAGTCAGGCCACTCATGGTGGTTCTTAGTTGTTCTACACGGGCCAGAGGCCGGACATCAGAAGTGCTCCGACCTTGGCTGGCTGAGGACTGAGAGGGAAGGTCTTATGTCAACATGACAACTTTCTAAATAATTTATGTTTCACGTCCTCTTCTCTCAAATATCTAGTGATGACTTATCTATGATAACTCACCCTCCTCTTCCTTTGATTTGAAACCCAAAGCCTCAGCTGAGGCATGACAGTCCTAATATGTGTCGTGACAGTCTTGTAGGTGTTACATGGCTACTCTGATTTGTAATGTCTTTAGGTGGATATGGTATTGGAAAGAAATCTGAATTGCTCTGAAACTATTGCTTAAATTCTATTGCCAGGAATGTACAGGGGAATTTCAGGAAAGTGTTACGACATTAGAGAACAGATTTTTAGTCAAAGAATTTTTAAAAGGACTGCTTTTCATTGACACATCCAACATGTGGAGATGGATTGAAAATGGCATATCAACCCAAAGTAGCCAAAAATCAGACTTACCAATTCTAGATGAGGAGCAGGGCTGAGGAATCAAATTGCTGTTGAATAAGCAGTAAATACAGTAAAGCATCCAAAAGGCATTAAAATCTGAAGTAGTGTCAAGTATGCACACCACATGATTATATAATGATATTTCATACGTGAAAAGTTGCAATAAAGCCTTATTAACTTCACCAACCTTGTAGGTCTCTGAAGAAATAACTTCTACCAAGAGTTATTGCTTATTTAGGTGAACACCACATTTTTATAGTGTTATGACACATGCCAAGCATCCTTACTTACAGCCAGGAAGTGTTTGTGTAGAAATCCAAGGTGAAGAACTGCCATAACCAACATTCGTACTGGCAGCAACTGCAAATCTGTACCATCTGTATTTTTTCAGTCCATACACTGTCTCTTCTATTCGGCCATCCACCACATCTTCATATAAATATTGATGCATCTCATACTCAATACATTCCTTAGTTTCCCAGTCACTGCAGTGGATGGACTGTAGCTGTGTGGTAATCTTGTAGTTTTGAAAGTAGCCAAGGATAGATTTCGGTGATCTCCAATTCAAGGTCACACTTGTTGATTGCACATTGGAAAAAACAATATCCCTGGGAGCACTAGGAACTACAAATTAAAACACTTGTAAGATATCCTCATTTGAATGAAAAGTGATTGCAACTATAACCCTTTTATCCAGTGTTGAAAAAATATTTTAATAAATACACCTAAAGACCAATATTCAATTTCATATGGTTAATAAGGAGGAATTCCATTGGTGTAAATCACACTGTACATATATAGCTGGCGTACATTTACTATAGCTTTTGAAATAAAGACAAATACTTTTAGGTGTGGCATGGAGGGGCAGCTTTGAGAGGTATGATATTGCTGTTGCTACATTTGGGGCTATGTCTCAACTGGGGGAGTGAATATCAAGCAAAGTTATTTTTGGCCTACCCATAACATCTTTTACTGCTGTTACTAACTGGAATTCCTCACCTCTCACTTGGAAATACTCATTTGTCTCCCTCTCTCTCTTGGTAACATGAAATCCTCAAATAACACCTCAAGGTTTCATAAGTGTCCTGTTTCACATTCTGAATGGAAAGTATCAATACAAGCAATATGTGTGTCTATCTTTATATAAGAGCTTTACAAGCTGTTCAATAAACAGCAAATTAAAAGAATGCCAACAGGAAGAGTTAAATATTACTGAAATATAAAGAAAAAAAAAAAGAAACTTCCCATAAACTTTGCTTCTATGTATTTATATACATATGTATACGTGGGTATACATAGGTTATATTCATGTGTAGTGCATGGATGTACAAACATACACATACACACATGCACACACACTTATCCATGTCTATATTAAGCCAACAGTGTACTCCCAGCTCTCACAGACTGGATGCAACATATGGTTTTGTGCTATATCACATAGTCACACAGTAAGCTAATATTATCTCTAAGACTCTGTAAGATAATACTAATACTCTCTGTGGCAAAAACTGTGCAGAGAAATCAGATCAGAAATAATTTTGTGCACTCAGCTTTAAAGGGTGCTTTAGAGTCTTTGGGGGAAGAAGTATCGCTGGTAAAAGAAAAACACATGATAGGTCCTCAAACTGAAACTGAAGAAGCCCCAAGGCTTACATAAAGAATAAAAGGATCCCAGACCAATGTAAGTGGGGAAGAAAGAGAAAACTATCCATTTTTTTTTCAGCCTTGTGGGAATATCTGATCTCTGCTTTCATCTCCAACAATTTGTTTATAAAAATCATCATAATATAACAAGGTGAAGCCTCTCCACTAAATGTGAATATTTACCAAGAAATGTAAATTCTGAGTCAAATCAAGCTGTGATGATGAAAAGGTTGAGAAATTAAAATCCCTTCAAACAAGCCCAAAGCAGGCAGAGCCTGCAGGAGACGGGTCAGCCACAGAAGAATGGGTGCTTCCCTTCTCCTGCTCAGCTCTCACATACGTGTGCACAGCATCACAGCATGCAATAGCCCCATATGCTCTCACCCTCGTACACGCTAAGCAGATGCAGAACAACAACAACCTGTCTATAGAAAAAAAAATCTTCGCTAGGGACAACTTTTAGCATCATAGTCCATACTATCAAAATTCAAGTTGTTTTGCACTGTTGTTACTAGCATAAGGAGAAGT
This sequence comes from Tetrax tetrax, assembly GCA_009806455.1. NCBI lineage: Eukaryota > Metazoa > Chordata > Aves > Otidiformes > Otididae > Tetrax > Tetrax tetrax. The sequence goes on from WHYT01017932.1 coordinate 347,858, forward strand.
ACAGGAAGTAGTAAATAAAAACAGAAGAGGCAGTAACCTTCTTGCTTGATCACAGTTTTGGAGATGTAATATTCAGTTTATCCACTTTCAAAAAAATAAACACTCCAATATTTTCATAATAGCTCTATGAATTCTATTTGCCACTTGTGTAAATTTCAAGAAAGTGCTTAGTTTAACTATTAGTTGACGGAAAATAAAGGCAAAAGTATGCAACAGTTACTATTAAAAAAATCTGTACTTTTTCTTTAAAATCCTCTACTGTAATATAAGCTATTGATACCTGTTAAGATACTACAAAGAATATGAATCTTACACACTCAATTATGATGATGACAAAATTGTGGGATAGAATGGATAAAATTATTTAAGTGACGTAAAAGTTACCACTCATTCTCACTCTGAACTTGAATTAAAGTATTTTTAAGATCCAATACTATTCGTCCCAGAAATTAAAAATATAAGAGTCAGCAATTCCAAAGACATCAGAATAGATGAAAGTACTTAAGAAAATTCAGTTCTCCTTCTCACTTAGAGGGGATTACTCTTTTTTAGATAAGGAATATGACCTCACCTTCCCTGTCACACGACTCCAGGAATTCTTGCTGTAATGTGAACAGTTAGCACTGGTAGGTTTGGAATAAAAGTGTGAAAGTATGCAATATGGAGATGGAAACAACTGGCTCTAACATCTCTTAGTCTACCATTACTAACTTCCATCTAAAAGCTGATTATTGGACTATACTCCAACTTAAATGAAAGACTGGATCAAATACTGAAAGTAGATAGTAACTGGTTGCTTGCTGGGTGTCAAGAAGGTGGAAATACGTACCTTCACTTGCTCAAATGTGCAGCTGGTGCAACCATGCTGTCAGAACTACAGTCTCTGCACCTAAAACAAGGCAGGTTAAAGAGGCTAGTCACAGGCAGAAAGAGCAGTGCCTATGTTCTAGCCGACATGGTGGGCTTTCCTTCTCAAGGAGAGTATCCTGTTCCCTCAGTTTCAACATGGATGATGCCATCAAAAAGAAATGAGAGCTAGCAATGTTGTAGGAAAAATGGAAAAGATGCTTGGCAGTTTCACAGAACTAGAAATGATATCAGGAAAAATAGCAGTGCCTCTGATTTGTAGGCTCTCACACAGAACAACAAAAGTCTCATAAAGCCAGCATCCATGTCTCCTTGTATTTGGTGGAGACAAACTCCCAGAGAGCAGGGGAAAGAACAAGGTGAATGAAAATGATGTTTCTCTTTCCATCTGTCGCCTGCAGAAGTGTCCTTTTTCTCACTGACTACAGAGGGAACCTGTGCAAATTACTCTTACAAGGCTGAAGATAATCTCTGTGATCATCCCAGTGAGTAACACTACATCAAATCCACCATTTTGAAAGATAAGCTTGCAGGTATCAAGATAACAGACAGATTAGACAAATACTACTTATTTCCTACAAAAGCTTTTATTTTTGTCTCATGTAAACATTTTTGCAGTTTACTAAGAACCATATACGCAAAATATTTCAGACCTACAAAAGAAAGAGTCACCCGAAACAAGATGTAGGAAAATTTTCCCTCTAAGTGCCTAGACAGATCTTTAAAATGGAATCAGAGTCTTAACCATTAGTCACTTTAAAATCTAGTCCATTTTATCTCATTGCTTACATAGATGAACCAAATATAAACGTAATCCCTCATTAGAACAAATGAAAAGATGTGATCTGAACCCGGAGCAAATCAGAGGACTGCTCCGGGGGCTGCAGTGAGGAGCAGTGACACCCAGTGGCACAGTGCCTCTTGCGCTTGATGACTGTGTTCAATGAGACAATTTCAAGACAACTATGCTATTGGGTTACAGATACAAAGAGGATTACAATTACTCTAGCATGGAGAATCAGATTTCCATTCCTCAAGAATGACTAAAATTCCCCCAACTTTTTCTGCCCACAGATGGTACTGATTTGAACAAACCATTCCATGCTTTCTAGAGTAATCATGAAGCTTGTTTAAATTTTCTAAACATGACTCAACTGTGATGAAGTGATCACTCTTCACACTAAAACCAATTAAAGCCAAAAATTGCATCTTTGTCAATTATTCTTTCAGATGAAATTGGAATTGTAGCAAAGACTTATGTATCTGCACTTACACACTGCTGCTTTGATATGTGCCTAACAGGAACTTTATCATTATTTCTGGTTTCCAGAAAGGTGCACTTAAAGAAAAGGCAAGAAAAAGGCTGTGTTTGTGATGGTGTAGGACACTAATTGTCTAGGACGCTGCTCTGATTAGCTAGCTGTCACTCTAGCGCTAATCCCACACTTAAATTTCCCAGGAATCATAAGCAGGACTCCTTAAGTCTCATCATCATATATCTTGACAGTCTTTCCCTATTGAATTATATTGCAACTGCTATATTTCAGCTAGCTCTGGGAGCAGGGAGTTTTTCAAAGTCTGAATTTTTTTTGTGCAATGTACTCTACTGTTTTCCATTTAGTAGCTTTTAATTGAGCTTCTGAAAGCCAGCCAGGGAGCTGGCAGAGAAGCTGGCTGTGAAATGCTGGTGAATTCAGTTTCTCGGCTGGAGGAGGAATGAGGAATTTTCAGGTTCATCCACCATTGTTCACATGATGGCCAAACTCCAATGAAAAGTGCTGAAGCCAGATCCACATGGTACTTTAAGCTCCTAAAACCTATTTACGTGCCTGAACTCCCACTGAAGTTGACAGGAAGCTAAGCACCTAAATAGAAGTTACTTTCACAGATCTTGGCCCTGGTTCCCTATGCTCATCTGGCTGCAATGCTAATCAGCCCTTCCAAAGCGGGTGGATTGCTCTAAGATTAAGTTTTTATTTGAGAACCTAAATGAAAGGAAATTCCTGGTAGAAAATGTACCAGGACTGTTCAAAGACTCTGATCAAGTTGAACTGGGTCAGTGGAACTGGTTTAAATCAACAGAAATAGTCGGTAGAAAAAAAATCTTACTCACAGTGCAAAGATAACCTAAGGGCAGCGAAGGACACACACAAAAAAACATCTACTGAGAAAAGAGAGAAGTTATGGCTTTCTGTAAAGACTTCTGTGGAAAGCAATGACTACAGCTGCACGGGCCAGGAACAGAAGACGGTAACACGATATGGCATAGTTCCTAACGAAGTTAATAAAAAAAAGTCTGCCTACAGAACAGCTGCTTGTAGCTGGAGTTTGGATTAAAAGAACAGCGGCAGCCTAGAAGTCTGTTGGGTGGTATTAAGAGCATCAAGAGGAGGAAAGTGAAGAACAAAGTAGAACAGATAGCAGTGGGCACACACAAGAGTCTTCAGAAAATGAAGGCATCTGAAAAGAAAATGAATATTCTGTACTGATTATCTCTATTAATTTTTGAAAGCTTAGTTACCCAGAGGAGTTCCTTAGGTTAAGATTATATCCCTGATTTTACCAAATAGTATTCTAATATAGACCGCTAATTTCAGGGGGAGTCACCATGATATAAAGTCCTGCTCAGTATGAACAAGGACATCACAAATAGTTCCCAAATTATTTTACTAACATAAAAATGTAAAAAACTGTAGACTATTTTTCCCATGACTTGGGACTGATACTATCAGACATGCTTTAAAGGAAATTGCACAGTTGAGAACGCGTCTTTAAAAAAAGCCTCCTTGGACTGTGTCTCTTAGTCCTTAGCACATTAGAAAACTCAGTCTCTAACTATGGGATCTAAGCACTGAGAAATCAAATCCTACAAACCTAAGCAGAATTGCACACCTTAAAGGTAAGCTTAGAAAAGTAGTGAAAAGTTGTCAGTATTCCAATCTGAAATTAAATAAGAATGCTCAGTTTTAAGTGATCAAATTGGAACACTGTCTACTTTTCAGCAAACAATTTATTTGACCTGTAAATGCTTTCAGTGTCACCTTTGTATATATATGTCACCAGCATTTCTTATACATTAATCTAGAGCTCACCAAGTCCTTAAAAAATATTTCTTTCATCCTACACTATATGATTCTTCTATTTTTATCTACCTGCTTATAAAAATAACTTCAATGCAACTTCATTGGCAGCAACAAAGTGATCACTGCATTTATCTAGTGAAGATTTGCTATAAACATCAAAACCATTAGCTGACATTTGGACATACCAACTAATCAGAAAATCTAAAGAAAAAAAAAAAACACATTACATTAAGAAAATAGAAAACTGATTTAAAAAATTGGTTTCAGTCATCTTGGCAAGAAGTGTTTCAAAGATTCTTAGTCATGATTCATTCCACAATTTTGTATGCTTTTACTTTAATACAGTTTTGAAACATAAACTTGTAGCATCAACTGAACATGTGAAACACCCTGCTCTTATCTGTAGTAGTGACAAGTACACTGAAGCTCTTCTGTTTCCAGTGCTGTGGCTCTGCAGTAGGTTGATTCCTCTGGATAACCGGGCCAACACACTCTACTGCATACTGCTTGGGCCCTAAGGACCGCTTTAGGGTATGGACTTAAGTATTTCCTCTGGTGTGTTATGGTCATCTGCAGTTCTTTTCACAAGTTAATGAGGAAATTATGTAACTCCAACTCAGAGAGCTGCCACATCCTAAGAAAAGAACTTATGGAGAAGTAAAGGGAGCATTTGCTTGTATATGAAGTAGGCTTTAAGGCCATGCTATGTTTTGTGCTCCCCACAGACCTGGATGAAAAAAGGCCCATGTTTTCCAGTGGGCACCTCCATCCTGGAGATACAAACCCAGAATCTTTAAAGATTCCCCTGTACAGAGAGTAAAGGCCTTTTGTGCACAAGTAGCAACAGATTATGATAATTTGCCACCTCCACACCAAAAGACATAAGAAACTTTCCCATTACCAATCCTTTTAGGCACTACTCTCCTTCATGCACAAAGCATACTGATCGGGTACAGCTACAAGTTAGTACTGGCCATCAAAATTAAGCACAGATTAAATAAAAAAAATATATATATCCTGGACAAATTCCTAGCCATATTTCTTTTAAATATAATGAATTTCTGTTAAGGTAGAAAACAAATGGTAAGGACTGTCATTGCAGTACAATCGGGGTCTCAACCTGTTCCAAGACTCTGTGTTCAGTTATAATATTAAGTAGAACTAGTAGTAAGGAGGGAGAAATTACTCTGCATGTCTTAATACGATAATCAATATGATTAATATTTTCAGAGAAGAATAAAAAGTGTATGAAGAAAAATCTAACTTAAAAAAATTGAAAGCAGCAGCAGTTTCCTTTTGATTATTCATGCTTTGAACATCCCAAGCGGCTTTTAAATTGTTTTATTTTTATTCTTAACTGAATGACTATTACATTTGTCTCAGACTTATCAGTTAACTGAATCTTCATAGCTTTACTGTGCCTTTTGGAGAAGTCTCCTACCATTTTATGGCTCTTTCTCCTTTCTAAAAGCTCACTCAATCTTAAAGAAATTTCATTTGAATACGTGCATTTTCTATAAAATAATCCAAGGATAGCTATTCAGTCATAAAATACTAACTCATTTACTCACGTATACTTGTTATATTATCTTTCGTACCCTGTATAATATATTTAAACACAAAGAAATATTACCACTACAAAGTAAAAATTTTTTACAACATACTGCAACCTGGCAGAAGTGGTTTACCATGACAGCGGAGCTAGATTAGACACAAAACACTACTAATCTCTTCATAAATTTAATCTTCATGATTCATGTTTAGTTGTACCCAGATATGAACAAATTTACCTCAAAAAAAAAGGACAAATAATCTTGCTAAGAATGTAAAGGTCAAACACTATGCAGTGAGACACTGAGCCAAATTCAATTTCACTTCATGTCAGAAATAAATGCATTGTCAGTGACTCAGTGCTGGCTACATATTCTGTGACTAATCTTAGACCACCATAAATAAGAAGCTGACAACAGCTATAAAACTGTTTCCATTCCCAACCATGAATCTCCAATTCCTAGTACCCAGTCACCACAAAACAATTCATGCAAACAGACAGTTAAGGAAATATCCTAATAATAACTAGTTTGTTGTAAATATGACTAAGAATCAACACATAAGCCAATGCTAAAACAGCAAGAAAGGGTCTGGGCAGTGTTTGTGGCAAAAAAAAATTACATGTATTATTAGCATAAACACTTCGGAAAACTCTCAGTGATAAGACACATAAGCCACATGTTGTTACAAAATAAAGTCTTTTTTTTTCTCCCGCCAGTACAACTCTATGTAACATATTCCACAACAGACTAGCAGTCTCTCAAGCCCACGCTTAATACCACATTCCTAGCTTCTCCAGGATTTCCTCAAGCACTAACAGCCAAATTTCTCAGAAATCCCAACAATTAACTTCCCCAGGTGTCAGGATTCTTTAACACTACTAGAAGCCTTTTCTCCATCCTCCAAAAAGTGAGGTGCCTAGAAAGCCTCCTGGTCTCCTCTGTACCAGAGAGTGAAGTGCCTCCTATAACAAGAGTATCTCCAAAACCTTTGTGTTTTGGCCAAGCCCAGTGTTAACCTGTCTGCATATCCAGCCCCAGTTTCAGTTCTGCTTGAGCTCTGCTGTTCACCAGCCCTGATTTAAAAGAAAGGGTGGAGAGTTACGACGTGCACGTTCACATGCATGCACATTCAGCACAGCAGTTAAGCTCACTACAGTATTTCCAGCTAACTTTGTAAGATATGAGTATGTTTATTTTTAATATTTAAACATTGCTTCCTTCAGAAGGGGATCTTGAAGCCTGCTGATAGACGGAAGCTTCTGAGCAAACAAGAGGGCAGATGACCCAGGCAGAAGTCTTAAATCGCCAAGGAGCAGGACTGGAGGGAACCAACGGAGATTAGAAAATGGCAGAATTTGTAGGGGGGCTGTTGCTGATCAGGAAGCCAATTCAGAGAGGACATTTTTACCAGCAATAGGTATGAAGGTGCCACCTCATTGTTCAAATAGGCGATATGGCCAGGCTTTAGTGAGATGGACTGCATTACAAGGAGAGGCAGTCATTAAAGTACAACTCTGGCTATTTTCACAATGTTGGTCGCATTAAGCCAGCAAAGGGCTGCTTTGCTTGTCCTCATGTGGAGCTCAGCATTTGATCTGAAACCAAAGCAGCAGTAGTTCAAACTGATGACACAGACATGATCTAGATTCATTCAGACACACACATTCACAAGTCTAATTTTAAGAACTGTGGAAATCAAAGCTCAGAGTAGGGCACTAAGGCTTTGTGAACAGGAGAGATCCAAAGGCTCAACCTAAAGAGGTGCATGCTGCTCAGGAAGCTACCAAAGCGAAGTCTAAGCATAAGGTTAAGTCTGATCTTCTCCAAGTGTAGATGTCTGATTCACATCTGCATATTAGAGCTGCCCCCCTCCACTTTTCATCCAGAACCTAAACTCTGTTGCTGACACAGGCTCTTCTATCTATTCTTTGACAGAACTGAACAAAACTCACTCTATCAGCTGAAATATGAGTGCTGCAACTCATATTTTAAATTATTCAGTATTAGTAACTAATGTATTACAAAAGCTAGGTTTGGTTTCTAACTATCAGGGGATACAGTCATGTCCCACCATCCCATCCCCATGTTTCCTAATGATCCAGCTGTTCCGAATTAGAGAGCTCCTCAACTCCACTGCATGAATTGATGTCACAAAAAAAGGAACTAAATGCAGTAATTGCTCCTGTAATTCAGTAGGAAGGTGAAGTCTTGCTCTGGATCCCGCTCATTGAACATTATTTTTTATTTCTGTATTAAATTATCACTGAAGAATAAAAAAAACAAAAGCAATAATCCCAAGAGTAAAAATCTTCCCTAACTGGGGATGAAACAGGCATTTGCTTCCTGAATTGGGAGTTGGGCTCCTCTCCACGTCCAGTTTAGAAGCTACGCACACACATATTTACACAGAAGCAAGGCTGTATTTTGCACAGAATTTAATCTCTGAGGGCATAAGGAAGTTTCAGGTGCCAAATGAAATCACAGCCAGGATTAGGTGAAGTGTGAAGTGTGCAGGGAGAAAGAAAGGCAGACTGACTTTGGGTGATACTTTTCTACTCCAATGCCAAAAAACCTGCTGACGTTTCTCTTTGGGTTTAGTTCACAGTTCATCAAGAGTTATGACAAAGTCTGCTTGAAGAAATTAAATGCTTCTCAATCTCACAAGTTCTGAACAGTTTCATTGTCAACCAATGAAGTCACACTATTGGCCCCTTGTAAAAAAAAAAAAATAACAAAAATTTTGCTCCCAAGAATGCAGGATGTAGCAGCCTGCCTTAAAGCAGGTATTTCAGGCCTGCTTGTTTCACAGTCATCACTTAAATTAAACAAAACAATTGACTTGAATAATTTCTTACCTTTTTCTGGAATTGTACTGGCATTGCATATCTGTTCTTCACCATCACCAGCAGATGTTGCAGCTTTTATTTTAAATTGATATGTAATATTGGAAAGCAGATTTCTGAAAGTATGCAGCGTATCATAAGATGAAAAATTTGTAGAATTTCCTTCAACTGTTATGATGTAATGAGTAATTATACCATTGGATGAAGCAGGAGGGTCCCACTGCACTAGGATCGATTGCCAACTCATTGCAATACAATTAACATTCTGGACAGCATCTGGTACTTAAAAGATACACATGCACCAAAGATTAACATTCCCATATAATTAAAATGGTAATCACAGAACAATACAGTCAGAGAAGTAGAGCCAGTGTTCATAGCAAGGGTCAAACATTCCAGTGGCAGAAAAATTTATAATGTAAATGAAACACACTAAGAGAACAAAATACATCTTTGCCCTCATTAGATGGTTCATTTCCAACTACTATGAATATGACTGATGGTAGTACTTGAAACAGAAGAGGCCATCTATCTGGCTTTTTCCTAGTTGTGTGCTCCAATTTTGTTTTCACATCTGGTTGCATTTTTCCTGTGTTTTTTTAATCATGGTGTAGTAAACCATACACAGTGGTGTGAAACTCATATACATATTCCACAACTGTACTAACAGAAGAAGTTTCTTTTTTATCTGTTAGCTTTGTTTCTTTTAGGCACCATATCATAACTCTCTGTCCTTTCAGCACAGGCACAACCTGCACAGAAGTCACTGGGCAGGTTTCAGAGCTGTCATATCAATGCTATTACCCTAATGTTCCCACCTCCTTGCTGGTTCCAGCAGGAGAAATTTTTTTAAATGCACATAAAAATTCAATAAAAGGTAGCAAATACTGTACTCATGCAGAAAACAGAATAATTATCTGTGAACAACAGACTAAATAGAACAATGAATTAAAGTATCTTAGAAAGGGCTAAATTGCTGGCTGTACCAGCTAAGAGAAAAGGAATACATACTGAGGGGTGCCCCAGTATTAGAGGAGCCTATTTCCTCTATTGAAACATGTCCAGGAATCCATAAAATAGTGAAAATACTGTCAATGAATAGAGGACAGCATGTTCATTGTCACTGCACAGACGCAAACAAATCTCTTTAAAATTATTAATTTTCTCTTCAGAGTTCAAAGACTTTTTTTTTTTTTTTTTAAAGCACCAGAAGAAAGAAGATTATCTGGCACTCTTAAATAAAGACTAGAGACAGAAACCTTAGATGAACTCAAAAAGGAGCTGATCCAGCAATTGCAATCCAGCAATCTAGGTTGGACAGAAAGGAAACAGTGCCTCAACTAGCTGAGCATAAAATCTGAGAAAAAGCTGCAAAATGACTAGATCATGGTCCTGTGGGCAATGTCTTTCCAGCACTTCTGAAGAAAGTACCATGAGTATGGAATGTCAGTCCAATAGCCAACCTGAACCAGTTCAGTGATTGTCCAGATTTCTCATGGTGTTGTAACTGCTAGGTAAAATAAACAGCATAATTTTTCCCAGAACTCTTGTTTTGTCAGCTCTGGAAAGAATATGTCACTGGAAAGGCGGTCTTGAAAAACTGTAGTCCCCATATGGCATCCTCTGATACCTTGTCTGCTCCCTTTGCTGTCAGTATAAAGGAACCTGGGGTTTCAGACACAGCCCCCTAACCTGTGCTAGTCCACTGGCACTGACAGACCTTATAAAGTACACAAGCCTGGGGATTGCTCTGACCTGGCAAAAGAGCTACAGTTTTACACAAAGGCCAGGTTACAAACCTGCAGAGCTCCTGGGCTCTCTTCAGTGAATATTGAATATTCACTTCTTCGTGATACAATTTTTCATTTTGAAACAACCTGGAACTTCAAAACACATGTAGAAGGCACAACACAAAAATGTGCATAATTAATTAATTAAGCCAGCTATATTGTCTAGTCCTCCCTAGTTGTCAGGAAGAATAAGATCTAATAAATTAGGATATTTAATTAGTGGATAGTTTCCCTTCTTAAAATAAATTATAAAAATGTTAAAAATTTGTATTTGTTTAATACAAATTCCAGTTCATTTGCCAATCTTTTGTCCAGCTGCTTTTGATATCACTGAAGTTTCCGTTATTTTCACAGGGATCTGAATTATTGCTTTGATCTACAAAGACTGATATCTATCTAATTTTCCTCCCTTTATCTGTGATGCTATTAAAAGATTTATAGTAGCCATATAAGCCTTTCATTTCAGATGAGGACATTTCTAATTCTACACTTCCGACATCAAACTTCAAAACCAGCCTATCCGGTACAAGAGGAATGTGAATCGGCATTACACAGGCAGAAGACAACAAGATAGTGTTATGTTACGTTTTCTTTGGAGAGAAGAGGAAGACTGTTTTTCAGCCATACAAGGAAAATATACATAAATAGAACTGCAGCTCAGAAAAAGTCACGTCTAACCTGATTCCATCGTTGTAAACTGGACAGCATTACTGAACTGATTGCCATTCCCAAGCTTGGTATATGCTGAGACACTGATAAAATAGGGGCTGAATGGTTCTAATCCAACAAGGTTTGCCTCATGGTTTGAACCTGAAATGTTCTTAAGGAAGGAAAAACTATTAGTATGCAATTAATCTGTGCAAACATCGTGAGCTTCACCTTGAACCCACTGAAATGAACAGAAGATTTAGAGCAACAGTCTTGCCTCTACTACTCTGAGTATCTTTCAGTGGAAGTAGTCTCTGAGCTCAACAAGAAAGAATGCAGCGTCAAATTCTTCCTTTCCTTCCTGCTCTCCCTCTTTTCATTGCGGCTTGTGAGGAAGTTATACCAAAGGATGATACCACAACTACCATAGCGTTCTTAGATTAACTTGACATATGCCTTTTTTTTTTACCAATATGTAAACTCCTGTCACCTCCATACTGCCACATCAACCCCCTTCTTACTTCCTTACTACACCTCTGCAGTGGAAGAGGTCATGGGTCATAGCTTCTAATTTCTTTTACTTTACCTGAACCAGACACACAGACTGATGAAGAGCTCCGAAAAAAAGCTTAAAAACCAGTTCAATTCTGGGACGCTGTTTTTCACAGAACCCGCAAGGCATATTTTGTGCAAATGTTGAGGACTATAGTAGCAGCAGGAAAAGAGCTGAATTTCAGCAAGAAAACCCAGTGAAGACTTTGTGGGATCCAAGTTATCGGAGAATTATGGTGCCTAACTACACTATTTCTGTAAAAATTGCTCTGTCTGTATCACTGTCACAATCTAAATCTGATTTCTTGCCCATATATCATTACAAAACATGAAGAATGTAGGGCATAACAGACACATTCAAGCACTCTGGCCGGTTTCTGTAGTCTAATTGAGTTTGAGTCTGCCTCAGATGGACAGTGAGGCATAATCTTTGGTGGCCTCTATGAGCACCTGAAGAATGTGTTTCCAAAGGCAGCTGGCTGTCCAAAATGCTATTCCTGTTCCATATATGCATTGTGCTGCCCCTCTTCCAAGGATCATGGAAGAAACTGGGGTGATGTCAGCACCTCATTCTGCAACGGGGACTAACAGTACACTGCACAAGGAGTAGTACAGTAGGCCACCTCATGGCAACTGAATTCCTCAATGCATATGCTTAACGACAGCACAACCACTTTCTTGCATGCCAAGTCTCTGCAACAAGGACCGTACTGCTGAGGGAGTTGGAGTAACTAAGCTCATCACAGTCCTGCACCTGACACTGCATTTCTTAAACTCACAGCAGCAATGACTTTTCCCTAAAGCTTTTATAAGTGTCTCAGGTGAACAGAACTCACTATATAGTTTCTAAGCTTGAGATGCAATCTTGGCCTTGGGTTGCTGCCCTTACAGTTCATGGTGTATTTCTTGATGCCATCCAAGCAGCCAGATTAAATCAGATATAATGCCTTAATCAATTTCTAGATATAATTTTACAGCATCTATTAAAGTTAAAATTTATTCAGTTATTCTTATTCTGTAAAAATAAAAAAAAAAGTGCTAACTTTCTTTCTTTTTGTATCTTGAAAGTCCACAGGTATTAAATAGCTAAATAAAAGCAGCCACAAAACAAGTGACTTCTGTCATTTTCTAACATCAAACCTACACCAAAGTATGAACTAAAGATTAATAAAGCTTATCATTAATGAATATTAGAAACTCAGAGTAAATTAAGATCTAACCTTTTTTTTCCTATCTAATTTTAATAATCGAATTGCAGACATGTTGGAAAGGAACATAAGCTGTCTTGACAAACAGGAATTTAGAGGAGCTTCATGATTCTAGGAGCATAATAGATATTTAAAATATTTGTCATATATTTAGTTCCTAATGTGTTGTCCATGACAAGTATGAAAAACGTATTTAAAAAAATAAAATACTGAATTATGAACATACCTGATAAAATAGTTTTTCAGTGTTGTTTTGATAAATCTTAAAATTATATCTCATAATAACACCATTTGGCTGAGGACTTGGATCCCATTTTAGCCACACAGCATCTGCAGTGTAGTTGGTAACAGTCAAGTTCTGGGGTGCAGCTAACGGCACTGCAAAAGAGAGATGCTCTTGAGTTCCAAATTACAAAAAATCCAGGCAAAACCAAACACTTTAGAGCAGAAAAACATATGTATGCTTGTTATCATTTGTATCTGAACTCATGAAAACTGTATTTCTTTGCTACTTAAATATTTTTCTTTCATTTTGGCATGAAGCAGATTCAATTAATTGCAAATACATGTTTAGTCAGCAAGGGAACTTCTCAGAGATTTAAGAAATCTACTAATCACTTAAGCATCCCCATTGTCATAACTAAGGCATTTAACAAAAATGGTAGTATATATATTGTTGGAATATGATATACTTTCCTTCTTACATCTCATATTGATTACAACTTGACATATATTTACAAGATATGTCATTTACCATGCAGGTGAGAGGAGGTCCATGTAAAGAAGACCTGTAAAAATGTGTCAGAAATATTTCCATATTTTAACATCTTTCGTTTACATGGGTGGATTAAGAGAAAGGTACTGTTGCTTGCTTTAAAATCCCTGGCATTTGGCAAATTGTCATACATTCCAAAGGCAAAAGAAATTTCTCATTGGTGTTATTTTTGTAATCCTACGCAAAATGTGACCTCCTCTTGCATATTTTGGTGGGAGAGGGAGAACTCAAAAAAAAACTTCCCTTGTAGTGTTTCCTTCTTCTGACAGCTCTGCACAGACCAATGAAAAATTAATCCTTCATCTCAACTCTCTTTGGTCTAATGTCCAGCTCTACAATGGATGCAATTACATAGGGTCAAAATTTCAAGTTGGTTACAATTGAATTTGCTCACCTGACTCATCTGTGTAGAACTGAAGCACAGCAGAAGGACCAGATCCTTTTATTGTTCTTGCAGCTGCATAAATACTGTATAATGTGAATGGCAGAAGGTCTTCCAAGATGATAAAATTATCGGTGGTAGAAAATGAGTTATTCCTTTCTGGCCCAAATAAATGTAAATCATAACTTATTATAATACCACTTGGCTTAACAGGAGGGTCCCATGAAAGCATAACTGAGGTAGTTGAGAGATTTGAAAATGTTTTGATTATAGGTGCTGATTCTGGGACTACATGAAGAAATAAGAAAGAGAAAAACAAGAATAACCTCAGAAAAATATGAGTTACAATGAAAAATGTCTTTTAGTTAGCAGTTAAAGTTGTACTCTGAGTGGAAAATTCTATTTCATGGTCACAACACAGAAATGTGTAGCAGTTGTTTGTGTCACTGTATAATAAAAAAGCTTTAAGTAACATGAGAAACATAAACACAATAATATTTTTTTTTCTTTTAGAAAGTGATTTGGTTTTATTTTCTACATTTCCTTAGGAATCAATAAAATATACTTATCTTACCATCTTCGTCAGTTCTTATATGCAGACTTAGAGCATGCAGTTCAGAAGATCCTTTAACAGTGGCTGGCGTGATTTTCAGAATGTAATCACTGTATTTCTCCAGATTGTCAAAAATGATGCTTGTGTTGTAAGTAAGGAAAGACAATATCTTATTGGTTCCCAGTTGCAACAAACTTAGAGAAACATGAAAGAAGACTAAGCCATTTGGCTGGGATGGTGGAAGCCAGCTTACATTTACAGAAGATGAGGAAATGTTTTGATAGACCAGATTTTCAACAGAACCATCTGGGACTATGAGAAATAATAAGCAAAAAAAATAAATGCATGGATTACAGTAATAAAGCATCCAAACCCAAAACCGAAATAAATGCCCATGATTAGTCTGTAAATCTCATTTGTAATATTTTGCACAACCTTTAAAAATCATTTATGTTTCACTATCAAAAGCAAAATATTTTGGAGGTATAAATGAATTATCATCTATGCTAAATTTGTTTAACAGAAAAGTCTTAATGATGGTTTAAGACAAGATTTTTATCACTAGTATCCAAAGAAGCAGCTCATGAACTACATTCTTAGTATTACAAAGCAAAGACTCAGATCAAAATGTCTTCCTTGCAAAGAAAATAGAACTGAATTATTTCAACTGCCATCATAATAGTAAAATAATCTTAAAGTTAGAGAATACTTAATAAATGGAAGGGCTTATAAAAACTGAGCATTTAAAAAGTTATTAACTTACTATCTTGATCTGTATACACATCTATTATTTCACTAGTTTTGTTTCCATCTCCAAAAGCTGTGCTTGCAGTTAACCACAGAGTATAATGGCTGTATTTTGCCAAGTCATCCAGAACTGCAGACTGGGACATACTGACATCGCTGTCGTTACCATAACTTGTGAAATTCTAAAGGAAAAAAAAAAATGTTGTCATTGAAAATGTTATTTATTCACTGATTTCTCGTTCTAGTTTCCCATTTAGCCACCACCATCACCACTACGAGATATGATTCACCATAGTGTTCAGGAGACATAAACCTACACTTTGCCTCATCAAGAGTCCTGATTTTTACTGAAATACTTAGGTAATTTATTGTTTGATATCTATTGTTGCTCCTTGTAAGTACTACAGAGTACCTAATTGACGACTTGTTTCTTTGTACTTGTTGGATGCCAATCCACCTTTTAAAAAACACATTAAATCAGTAATATTGCAATGTGTTCATCCATATTGTATCAATGACAAAAAAAGTATCATCTGCTAATTGTTCATCAACTACATGATCACACAGGTGATTGCCTTGCTTGATCTGCATGAAGCAAATCAAAAGACCTCTCTCACTTTATTCCATTTTTATGGGAGAACTTACAGAAAACTGTCTGATTTTGAATTTAAATCTTTCAATGGCAGAGATCTCACTACAACACTTGATATATTGTTCCTTTTGTTAGTTGTCCTTTCCGTTAGAAACATACCATTATTTCTAATGCAAACATCTATACACAATGGACTGCGCTAAACTGAAGGAACCAACATAATTTCTTTTCCTTGAGCAGTTTCTTGCTAACAAAAGGATTGTACCAGAACCAAGTCCCACTTTCTTTTGAACTATATAAAAAATTCCACTAAAACTGTGACTGTCACAATAGGCTAGTGCTCTAGATCAGCCCCTCTGAGGAGGTAACTCCTGTTTGGAATGAACCATTTTGGAAATTGAAAAGAAAAACACCAAACCCAGATTATTTAAGGCCAGCTATACCACATAACTGAATGTGTCAAATCATCTGCGGCTTCACGGGAACTTTAGACGATCCAAAGCAGTTTGGTTCATGATTTGAAAACTGTTGAGAGGTCATGTACCTCATAAGCATATTCAGCTCCAGCATTGGGTAGGAAGTCAAAGCTTTGCTCTTGATTCAAAGAGTTATTATCATTCCTCTGCCACAGCCAATTGCCCGATTGAGCAGATGGCACAGGTAGCACTTCTCAGGACCAAAGAAGTCCTCCTAATTTTTCTACATAGCAACATTTTCATGGTGAGCTGGATTTTGCCTAACCCCCTGATGAATTGACTAGTACACATTTCAGTTATTTGACCTGCCCACAATTTTCCGTGTTACATCTTATTCACACTCTCCATTTTTTTAAAATCAAAGCTGGCTTCAAATGAAATGCTTTCCTAAAAAAGAGAGGCTGTGATAGCAGACTTACTAAAACAGGAGGAAGGTGACTGTAATGTTTGCATATTTAAATTTAGAAATACCACATATAAACACAGGCATATTAAAATTAAGTCAGTACCGTGCAAATTGATAGTTCGGTATGCAATCTTGATGTCTTTCACCAATATGTATCAATTTCTGTATGTAACATAACACATCATAATTTTTTTTTCGTATAGGCAAGATTATTATATTTCTGCAGAAAACAACATTCTCATTCATTTCCCTGATATTTTTATACCAGTATCTGAAGACCTAGTTTTGCCTAGTCACTAGTGCTCAAGTAACATTAAAAAGTGAATGGTTTGTTTGGCAATGAAAATGTAAGCCTTTCTTTTGAATGCTGCACAGAAGCTGCACAAATAGGTGGTATAAATTTCTATATCCACTCCTATTAAGAGACTAAAAGCACACTTATATACAACTTATAGGTTGGTCTGAAAGAGCAGGTTAAGTCAACATCAGTCAAAATTCTAAGAAATTCCACCTCAATATATGACTTTCTTCTAAACGTAGATGGAAGTTCACACTATCGTCACGTAACTAACTGAAAAAAAGCTAGGAAGAGCTTTGCTTTGAACTTGGGTAGGGTAAGATACAGGAAACAGAGGATCAAATTTTAAGGTATTTAATTAAACTTTCTGATGCTCAAGCACAGTACGACAGAAAATACCTTCTACCACAGAAGTATAATTCAACTACCTTCCTGTTGTTATTATTATAATTATATTGTAATGATTAATAATTTTAACTTATAATAATAATATCTAATAAAAACTTTTCAAAAGGATCTTAAATTATGATCTGAGTTTTCAAGGCAAAAATATTCAAGGCATCACATCAAGTTTTGATTCTAGATTTAATGGGAGTTTATTGGTATGAACAGCTGAAAATCCAACTCTTAGTTTAAAAAGCATACCTTTACAATTTAGTCAGCTGTTTGGCAGTTAAGGATTCAGTAAACTAACATGAACAGGATAACAACAGGATTTTTAGTGGTTCAACAAAAACTGTTTTAAGAGGCAGTTCCTTTAGTATGAGGAGCCTAAGGACTGGGGACTGCCTCAAACTTCTGATATGAGAAATTGTTAGAAAAGAATGAACACATAAGAAAGAGTAAGGGTGAGCAGGAAGAACTGTGTGGGTACAAACTGAGAAAAGATGAAACTTGCACTAATTGTACCCTGGGGATAGAACATTATAGGAAGTTTTACAATTAACTGTGGCTGCAGATGAAAGCGAACAGCTTAGGATCTTTGGCTACAGCTGAAGAAATTATTCCTCCTGTCCCCTTCTTCATCCATACATGAAAGAAGTTTTGACATAGCAGAGTATCAGATTATTAAAAGCAGCTAAGTGTAAGCAATACACACAGGCCATGAAAGTGTCAGCAGAAAGTAGTATCTTCTTCACCCCAGGAAGTGGCAGAAATTTCCAGTGGCATAAAGCTGTAATTAGTTGTAAACAGACAACATAGTGCTGCTGTTCTTCACTGTTAACCTTTTCCCCCCATTCTCTTTCCTTCTTTAGGTTCATCATATTGCACGGAGTATCGCATACTTTACTGTGGCAGTCAGGTGAGAGTGGTGACACTGAGGGCTACTCCAAGCCATCCCAAAAGGAGTCTAAGGCACATTGTTTCAGTACCAACTTAAGTGAAGGTATGTCCTGTTTGTGTGCTGTACCATTCTGAGGTCATCTTTTAAAAAAAATTGCAGTGTATTTTAGGGAAGTTCCCTTCTATCCCTACTTTTGTCATATTGGTGAAAGAAAATATTTGATTGTTAGGTTAATATAGCACATTGCTTGCATCCCTTGTCTGCATCCCGAGGGCAGACCAAGATAAATTTTGCTTTGAACTGTATCAAGTCATGGCTAGTTCAGTTGGCTTGAACTACAGGGGTTGATGGTTTGGGGTCTAATGTTCAGACTCTAGAAGGGCAGTGGGCTTTTTTTCTCTACTTAGCTCCTGGTTCCTCCATCTGGTTTGTCAGAGCAGGAGAGTTGTCATCTGTACTGAAATTCTTACACTGGAGAACGTTCTCCAAGCATAAATCTGTATTTGTAATTAGCACCTTTCCCATTTTCTTGCTAATCAAAACACAAGTATAGAGAGACTGAATAAAAGAGTTTACTCAAGTCAATGATACATCTCTTACAGATCAGTATCTAGCAATGAGACAATTATTTCCACAGATTCTTTGACTTCTTTCCTCGATAGGACTGAGAATGTTTATTCAAGCATCATGTAAGGAAACCACAGAGCAAAATTGGCAAAATTGGCAAAGCTGCTATTGCAAATAGTGAAAGCTCAAACAGCAGGAATCAAGCAGTGTCACAGAGAAGTGATGTAAACAAGAGGTGCAGTGCCATGTCATCTGTTTAAGAAGTGCCCTTTGTCAGAATATGTGTCATATCTTTACTGCACTGGGGCAGAGTAGTGAACATAAACCAAAAAGTAGCATTTTCCCTAGACCTATGGCAGCAGAAGATGGAAGATAAAGCTGGACTTTAGTCTAGCCTAGTGCAAGCAATGGTTTCTTCTATTTGGCTGCCAGTCATTCCTCCTTATCTGACACTTTTTCTTTCACAACCTGTCAGCATCCCCATAGAAACAGCCCACTCATCTACCAAAATCCTTAAATCTAAACTCCGTCACTAAATATTTCCCTCTGCTCTTCTGGTTCTGAATCCTAGGTCTGAGCATCTCAGGCCTTCTGACTGGACAGGCACAGTGTGATTTTACACGCAGACCTGTAAAGTGAAGAAACTATACATTATTTTCCTGCTCTATGAAGGTATGTATCTGTTTGGGGTTTTTTTATCTTTTTATAGGAAAATCATTTTTCCTACAAGTTTCCGCCTCATGTCAAGGAATAAACTGCATCCTTTATCTCAGGTCTTTTGCTTTTTTCTCCCTAAGCTTTACTCTGCAGCTACCGATTTCCTGGTTTTAACACTGCTGTTTGTAATCAGTGCTTTATACTCTTTGGACTTTAATATGCCTGAGAAATTTGGGAATGGGTGAGGAGAAGATAGAACTTGAAACAACAGAAGAGCAGTAGTTTTAGTATGACTTTTATATCTATTTCAGGTTATGACAGCATTGGAAGATGTTAATTTGCTTCAGCCAAGACAGTTTTTCAGGCATCTAGAAGATACACTTTAAGACTTGGACCTCTATTTTTATGTCATGACAAAGAAGCAGACGAAACATTGCAAAGAATGGCTGTCTAGAGTAGAGTGTCTCAGTAGGTGTGATTCCTAGAAATGTGAAAAGATTGTCTACTTTTTTAGTTCTCCTGTATCATTTCCCAAATTGAAAATACAGTTCGGATAAAATTAAGCAGAACAATGAGCTAGATGCAGAAGCATCCAACCAAGTATTATTTATTTCCAAATGTGTACAATGCAAAACTTACCAACAGACCCTGCAACTATATGATTATACTTTTAAGTTACAGATAGTTGTAAGCTGTATGTGTGTATACACTCACACAGCTCACAACTGTCTGTGTATGTCATATATATACTTTACATATGTATATATACATATCAAGCTGGCTTTCACACATGCATTTCCCTGTTGTAAAGAGAGTAATACAAAATATCTGACAGAAAGAAGCAAGGGAGAGTTGGTTTTATTCTCCTGTTTGAAATCTGTCTTGCACCCACGGGAATGCCAACATATGGAATAGGAGTGCAATGTAGATATGGTAATTGTCATGTCAAATAGTGAACCGAGAGGCATGTGGAGGGCGGAGGAAGTTAAGGGGAGCAGATTAGGAGTGGATCATGATTTGGGATATTATTGGTGATCTCCCATGATCAGTTAGAGACAGATGCAATAACAGCTGAAACCTATCTTCCCATAGTTTTCTGCAGAGGGATGGGTTAAAAATCAAAGCTGAAAGGGTGAAAATGGTAGTTTCCACACCTAGAAGTGGAGCTATCAGTGCTTTCCTGCCATTCACCATATAACATGCCAAAGCAGCAGTAACTTTCACCTGTGCCACTATCCTGTCCTTGCCCAACTACATCACACGATAATGAAACTGGACCTTCACCTTGCTGCGCCAGTGCTACTGTGCTCCGTCTTCCCTATCTTGCTCTTTCATTTCCAGAGTCCTGGGCACATCCAGAGGGATTTTAGCTTTCAGTGTATCAGTTTCACCTTACTCATTCACCCCAGAGTTCCACCTTCCTAAAGGCAGCAATAGCCCAAGTCCTACTCTAAAATTGGTTGAGTCGTCCAAGAATTAGATAAATGTAGACACTCTTCATAGGATGGGCTTGTTCAGGTAATGCACTGGTGTAAAGGTTTCTCCAGGGATTTGTTAGGCTAGGAAAAATGCTGTTGGTACAGCAGCATGTGCAAGCAGAATTTGAAGCTCTGAACTGTAGCCCTGATTTTAATCTCATCAGAATGTGAATTCATGGCATGGTCCTGCTTGCATCTGAAACTATGCAGACAGAGCCTGGCAACCACACAGCTTCACAGACGTCAGGGAAGTGTATATACTGAAGTATGTCAGCAATTATTCAGTCACAGGTATCTGTAAAATTGTGAATACTTTTTCTAGTTATCCTCAAACACATGCATACCTCACACTAGACATATCTTGAGCATAAATTTATGCAGTAGAGGTAATTTTTCGTGAATTAGTTTCTTCGTGAATTTGTATTTCTTTCTTGTCTTCCATATGTGTAAAGCTTGTAATCAAAACCCTGTAAAGGAGCCTTATTTCTTCTCATTATATTTCTCTATCATAATATATTCTTTGAAAGGAGAATAGAAAAACTATATATACAATTAATAAATATGGTGCATAATTAAGAACGAAAGCAGCAACAAAAATAACCTACATGGAAAAATGCAGATCACAAAAAAAATTATAAATAACATTTTATTTGTCTTTCATGCTTTAACTTAGGAATCTTGGTATCTTTGTTTCAATATACTAGACAGTAAAACAGCATTTTCCTTTCAAGAGTAACAAAAATATGAGATAGTAATGTGTTCACTACTTTGGCATTATCTTCTTATGTTCAGTACTGTACAAACATGCATTGAAAAGTAAAAAGAGAACTGTTACAGAAATTGATTCAAATTCATAGATTAGACTAAAAATGTCTTAAGAATGAAAAATTAATGTAATGAGTCTTGTGTCTATCTATCTACATATGTTGTGCATATATATGTAGTACATGTATGTGTGCATATATATGTACATATAAACTTTGCAATATGGAATATTACACAAAACCTATGTGCTTTAATGCTTAATTGATGTGAATGTCCAATGAGATGCACAACACAACACATGATTACAAGATGTGCTTCTGTCTTTACAAATTAAAAAACTGCCTTGTGATAAATGAAATACTAAAAATAGTGATCTAGTGATAACTAGAAAATGTATTTAATCTTTAATGAATTATTAGAACACTTTATTGAATTCTACGAAGAAGAATATAAAAAGAAGCTTACCTGTATGAATATTCCTGTATTATTTTTTAAATAGACCGAGTAGTACCGTATATTTCCATTAGGCTTTTGAGGAGGAGACCAGAACAGCATTATAGATGTGGAAGTAAGGTTTCTGTACACAACATCTTTTGGTGGATCACTTGGTGCTGGAAAAATGTTAAGTTTTAGCATATCTAACTTGAGGTTTTGTACATTCTAGTGCCCAAGAAACATCCACTATAGATTTGACAACATCCTATGTCAAATTATATGTGTTTCTGATTATGGTATAAAAACTGCTTCTGGAAATTATGAAATAAAATAGTAGATGTAAATAAAAAACCTCTTTTGTTTTCAGATACATTTGTAAACAGATACTCTTGTCTTATAGAATTTGTCCTGTACTTACGGGTTTGGGCACATGGAAAGTCTAATTTGCAGATATGGAAGTTGACTGAGTTAGGCCTCTATGCTCCATATTTGGTTAATAGGGGAAAAAATTATTTGTTTCAGAAAATCTAAATTAAAAGCTTTATTCTCTGCTAATTATAAACTGAATGTAGGCTTCCAACTCCTGTAGGTAAACCAGATACTTAAGCTTGGACAGTACAATAATTTTGGTTTTTTCCTCTTTCCGCAGCCTATTAAACGTGCAGGAAGGACTCTGTAACTTCAATTAGCCTGTCCTCCTATCCTGAAAAGAATATCAGCTATGGTCCTTCTCAGTAGCACAGTGATGTAGGAGATTCAAATTAAGTTCCTTAAGTCAGCTTAAGATAATGTAAATTAATATTTCTTGCCATCCAAGAAAATGCTCTACACAACGTGCAACAGAGTTCTGAACCTTGTATGTTATCTTATCTCTCTTGCTTTGTGCTGTTCTAGCTCACATAAAATACTAAAATATTAATTGGAGAGAGAACTCCAGGATCAGTTCCTAAAAATCCTGCCCTAAAAAGTCAGTTCATGTTTCTCTAACAGCTTCAACAGCGAAGACTGGCAATATCTACAACCTGATGATTTAGACAGTCTTTTGAGGGATGACTGATGGATGCTAATCCTGCCAGTGACTTTGTATTGGGAAGTCAGTTTATCTATGCAGGGTGACTCTGAAATATGCTTGCATACTATCCATTTTGGAACAGATTGTAGCAATATAATTGATGGAAAAACCAGAAACCATACTTAAACTGAATGACTTTCAAAGCGCAGCATTTAGTATGATCCTTTATAAAAGCCATCTACCGTGTTGGAAGTATAAAATCATTAAAATAGAATAAGCAAATCAGTGTACACTTACAGATTTCTTTTTCAAGTTAAAACAATTTCAGACTTATAAGAAAGACCTTAAGGAGTATTTTCTCTATCAGAAGCTGTGTCACACCAAGATAAAGCAAAGAGCTATTAAAATACATTATAAAATTAATTAAATTTATTTCAAAATTTAAAATGAAATTATTTTAATCTTACCTGTCTTGACAGGAAATGCAAAGTTTTGCTCAGTAAATTAACAAAAATACCCATCATAATACGTGTACACACAAAGACATTGACACACACACACAGATAGGTAGAAAGTCTCTTCCTGACCAAACAAATAAGGCTGACAGAAATTTAAGACTGAATGAAATTAAAGATTTATACTGTATATGTGCTTACCTCCTTCAGGAGTTCTGAATGTTATAGTATCACTTTTTATGTTGCCATCTCCAAATCTTGTACTTGCTGTTAGGTAAGCACTATACTCATAGTTATTTTCCAGGTCTGTGAACTGCAATGATGTTTCTGTTACATTAACACTCCTTTTTAACATTTTATTCCTGAAGAAAAAGTATTTTATTAAGTATATACACACACCATTTCTGTATGTATACAAACTGTGGCATATGATATAAAATTGAAAAATGCAATATTGTGGTAATAATGAATATTTTAGGCTTGAAAAAAAGACTGAGATAACTTTTGTCTTTTATGTTGAAAAGCTCAGTTTTGTACTGTTGCATCACAACAGGGCTCTTAATTTTGCCTTAAAGAAAAGAAAAAAAATCAAACCCCACAGAAATATATTTGTAAACTACACCAATAAAGACAATGGAATATCAAGGAGGACCATGGCCATCTAGTAACTGCTATCAAATGGTTATGTGGTACCCTTGGGAAGGACACAGTAGGGCATAACTAAACTGTTTCCCCGGACAGGAATAGCGAAATATAAAAAGATTATAGCAGGGAGCATGCCCTACTGTGACTCTGTGAAATTGGTCAGAAGGCTGAAGTTATAAATGGAATAATAGAAGATGATATGGAACAGGAATTAGCTGGTGCTGAGTTAATTCTGGTGGAATGTAGCAGGGGATCAGAATGGAACTCTAGTCAGGTCAAAACCCGCCTAGAAAGACTATAAGATGTAACATTAATAAAACACTGGTATTAGCATAGGTATGAAATGATTATCAGAAAGTAAAATAAGATACAGAAATAACTAACTTGAACGCAAAAAGTCTGCTATTCCTCATTAAATTAACTTGTTTTTAATGAAAAAAATAGCAGGAAAAAAAAAAAAAAGATGGCTAAAGTTCCACTCCTGCAAAGATTTCTGTATGAGTGGGTGCCCTGTGCCTTTAATGGGATTTTGTACAGAGATGATAATTTGACAACTAAAACCGAATATCTCGCTCCAGGAGTCACTGTGGAGCTCTTCACAAACAAGAGCATGAGTTCTAATTCTGGAAAAATAAAGGGAAAGGCTGATTCAAAATTATGAGATGGGCTGATTTTCATCCTTTGATAAATGAATGTCCCATTAGCAAAGATCATCACGTGATACTCCTGAAATAAAGTTACATTAACAAACAATTTGAATGAGAACATGTATAAGAATTAAAAAACTGAATTCTCCCTATCCCTCTCAGATTTTGAGTGGAATGTCACTTGACATGGGAAACACTCTTGGTAACAGAGAAAGTTAAAAACATTTACATTTTTCCTAAACTTCTGACATTTTGAATAGCTGATAAAGAGCTACAAAAGATTGCAGCTGCAGTTACCAAATTCTATATAAAGAAAAGACATATTTTCTTGGATCTTTGCTTGATATATTCTTAGTATGGAAAAACATAGCTGGTTATAATTTATGCAAGAAGAAAATCCAGAGCTTAGTGCTGCAAAGACTTCTACTCTGGATAATTGCATTCTTACAACATCTTATTTGCCAAAAAATGTTTCCACAATCAGGCGTAGTTAGGAAGAAGAACAAAAGCTTGGGGTGTTTCAAGAAAAGCTGATTCTCTGTTTAGAAACAACTGACATTGCAATAAAAAATAATAAGAAAACACTGATCAAAGTGAGCACAGTTTTCACAGACAATGAGAAAGAAAGTACACAGCAGAATAAGCTAAGCCAAGGAATTTTAATGAAGAACAATAATATTAAGTTTTAAATGAGATCCTTCAGAAACCCAGACAAAAGCAGTTCTAAGAAATTCTATACTTTTACTTAAAAGACAGGTACCATATATTCTTTAAAATCTGCACCTCAAAGTAGTACTCTACTCAGTAATTATCTCACAAAACTTTGCTGAACAGGATAATGCCAAAAACGAACAGCTATATACCAGTTCAGCAATTTTGTTAACATGCCTTTAATACTCTAGAATTGCAGATTCAGTGAGCAGTTGTGGATTCTTGTTCCCAATCCATTAAAGGAAGTTTACCAAAATCTCTGTAACTGTTGCAATATATTTAAGAGAAGGAGCATTTAACATCTATACTAACCTTCCTCTTTCTGCTTTATTGAGAATCCCTGGGATTGACAATTTCCCCCAAAACATATTGAATGCCTCCCAAAAGCAGCAGCTATGGCATGGCAATTTGCCTTGTCAAATCTCACCCTGCAGTGTATCTCAGGAAATTGTGTAGACAATTCTGTTGAACACTTAAAATTCCCCTCCTTCCCTGTCCCCCTCCACCTTCAAAAAAACCAACCAACCAAAAAAAAAACCAACCCTCCAAGAAACAAGTAAAGTTGTGGCCCCTTTGAAGGCAATGGGAGTTTTTCTGCAGTGTTCCTTGCCCCAAGATGATACCTAATGCCTCTCTAATTTTAGATATATGGCACAGTAACAACACATAAGACGGAATAAGGAGATCATGGAAGGAATAAAGATAGAGCTTACTGTAAGAAGTTATGTGGTTGCTTAATTTAAATATTTGGAAAGATTAATCAATTAACAGCTTAAAAAAAAAATAACTCTTACTAACTCATTTGTCACAATAACAGAAGCATTAAGCTTTAAGGCAATATAAGGATGAAAGGTTATATAACTTCAAGTCTTTGAACACAGCCTGCATCAAAACAATAATCCTTATTGTGAAGTAACTCTTTCTTGGCTAGGGGATAGTCTTTAAATTAATGGGGTTTTTGTAGTTAAAGAGCACCAGATCTTGCCAATACAGTAGAAGTAACAAGACAAGCCAAATTTAACTTTTCTGGAAAGAAGAGCTCACTCCTGTTCACTTTATCACCAACCTCACTAGAAGTTATAATTAAGAAAAAAAAAAATCAATGGGGACTGAGGCCAAGCCCAACCCCAAAACTGTCAAGTAACATTAAAATAATAAATGTAAGCTCAAAAGTAGTGTGCTTATAATAAAGACTGCTGATTTGCACATCTGGTTCACATCTCATAAGGTGCATATTAGCATTTGCTTCCTGCTCCTTACTAGTAGCAATAAAATGGTACAGCAAAATGTAATATATTAAAAGTTATTAATAACAAAATCTTTTCACTCCCAGTGGAAGTTACACACAGATCTTTGAAGAAGTGCCATATCAATAGACCAAACTGTTATGCACAAGCTGCAAGTTTTAAAGCAACAAAACTCCTTTTTAAAGCTGAAAAAAAGATCCCAGGAGGGGTGAGAGAAAAAAAGAAAGGATGAATATAAAAAGAAATAACACAGTAAATGCAAAATACCTGTTTAAAAATACTTGTTTGCTCTGAATATAATAAATACAAAATATAAAGGTAGACATAACTGATAGCACATGCAAAGACTCTTAACATTGCTTTTACACTCTTTCTACAAATGGAAGCACTATTTCTCTATCTTAAGCCTATTTCAAATCTCCTTGACAATTTAGCGTAGCCTTGTGCCCTGCCTTACAGTAGGCCTAATCAGAATATAACGAAGACAGTCACCACACTCTAATTTAAATTAGAATTCATTCATAACCTTTAGAAAAATGTTGAAAATGCTTACAAAATATTTAATACCCCAATTTTCAGCTACTACATTATATCTGAATTTGTATACACACATGGCTAGTATTTTAAGTGCTGGATGAATATTCATCCTCCAAAAACACGTAATCAACAGATTGTGTAAGTAAAACCTAACATTCCTGATAGGTTACAGATTAATATTTATCCTCAGAACTATTTCCAGAAAATCTTACCAGACGTAAACTGTGTAATAGAGGATAATTCCATTTGGCTCCAGCGGAGGTTTCCATGACAACTTCATAGTGACACCCGACAACTGTTTTACAGAGAGAGATTCTGCAGGAGAACTCGGAGCTATAAAATGAGAGAACAGGACACAACATCTTGTTAAACAGCTAAGATCGATGAGATACACAGCATCCTTAAATAGGTTTTTAATTATTTGTGATGGAGAGTGAACTTTATACTACACTAGGACAGTATCCATCAACTAATGTTAAGGCGCAGCTTCTTTTCCTTTTTCTGACAGATGATAAAAGAAGATTTTGCATGGTGGTGTTAGAACATCTGTTTCTGTGATTCAGTGGAAAAAGTACTTCATGAGAAAACAGAGCAATGAGCAGGTCACAGTGATTCACCTACCGTCCAAGTACATTGCTGTAATATTTTTTTCCCCTTCTAATAAAAGCGAGAGCTTTATAGGTATGAACACATGTAAAATACAGCAAAATAGCTCCCCTGAGGAAAAAAGAGGTGCTGTAAAGAATTATATGAATCACCAAAAAGTAGAAAAATGGATAAGCATGGCACTGAGAGATGATAAAAATGTGGGATACTAGTCAGTGGTAAAATCTATTCACTCCATCAAATAAAGACCACATTCATACATTTAACACATCACAAAGACAAATACAAAGATAGGCATTGCCTGAGACCCTTAAAATTAATTTTAAGATGAACTTTGTGTGACACCATGTCACAACTGTGTAGGGAAACAACATAAGTAAATGAAAATGTTAGACCATGTTTGATTTAATTCTGAATTACTCAAAAAAATATTGCTGAGGGAAAAATATACCCATGTATGCATAAGTGATAGTGCTTTGTACTAGCATGTTATTGAGAAGTAAATATTTTTCTTCATCTTGGTTCATGGATACGCGTTTCACTATGTAGTAATATTAGAATTACTTTTGTTTTTCTCGAATTAAACCAAAGAGCATCATGCACTAAAAATTCAGGTCATAGCTGTAGTCATGCATGGTAATTGAGAATATGAGCATAGCTATTAGCAAATCTATGAAACATTTGGTCTGAACCTTGGAACACTGTGTTCCTGTGAATAAAGAACATGTGGTGTATTACAAATATTGTTGTTTTTCAGTTGTTCCTTCTTCCACTATTTCAAAAGTTGGCATAAAGGTTTTAGAACCCTGTAAATTTAAGGAAAAAAAAAATATTTTTCATGAACAAAGGCTCACTGAATTCAGTGAATGTCTATATTTACTAACAAAAAATGGTGACAGCTGTATTTAGTGTTTTACTTCTTATATTATCCTCAGTGGCTATATAATAAAAGATCTGTCACACTGTGAATGCCATGTCTTTTCAGCATGCCTAGTTCATTCTACAGCTTTTATTCAGAGGAATTTTTTTTTTTCTGAAGAACAGAATCTACATTGCTCTAAATAAAAATACTCTATGCAAAATATGGATTCATTCAAATTAGCTGTTTCCAGTGTGTTCCAGCAATGTTACTCTTGAGTAAAGGTTTATTACCAACAGTGTTACTGTAAGCCCATGAACATCTTTGAGAATTGCAAAGATCCATTACCATCAAAAGTAGGATCTTAGGCAAGTCAGTATTCTCTAAGACATGACAAGAGACTTAATTTGAGGACAGCTGGTGGGATGTTTGTGTCAATGTAGCTTTAGCCTCGGCTTCCAGAGACTTCCTCCCTAAGTGATGGAGCAGGACAGACACACGCTCCTGCAAAATGAGGGTCACAGCATCTACATTAAGATTCTGCTTTGATTTTTTTTCAATATTTCTCCTCCAGAAGATACAGAGGGGGCCAATGATAACTTCCCACAACTGAACTGAGTACCGAACATATAAACATAATTTTAAAGTTCCTCTGCTGATTCATGACCTACTGTATTAATTACCAGGGGATGCAACAACTGTGTTCTACCCTCTGTCCGCAGTGCGGAACACTCCTCTGCTCACTTTGGAAGTCTAGTACTAAAAATGATGGACTTCAAGCATTTTTTTTTAAATTAATAATTCTATATCTATATATGTGTACATGCATCTGTTTATAAGAATCCAAAAATCTCTAAAGAAAAGAAACAGAAATATCCCCAGACCATTCAAGCTGCCTCTCGGTGGTTTTCCCTTTCTCCAGCTCTCACATGTCTGCAGAATCAAATTCTACCATGTGATATAATAGATTAAAATAATATTAGCAAATTAAGATTCTTCAAATTCATAAGATATTGGTAAAAGCAAATGTCCACGCACAGCAATCATGCCATTTCACATAGCTTGTACAGGTAAATACATTAAATGATATATAGATGAGTATGTTTGTGTGTAGATAGATAGATAGATAGAGATATCAACACAGAGATAAAATTGAAAAAAAAATGTATATAAAACCTACACATATCTGACATGAAGTGCAAGATTAATTTAAGATCACAGGCAAACAATGATACATTGCAACTTCTGTTCTGACTTACCATCTTCATCGGTCAGTATATGCAGAGGTGAACTACGAAGGCCCTCCCCCATTGTGGTACTAGCAGACACTTCTACAGTATATTCTGTATATTTCTTTAAATCTAAATAAAGAAGAATTCAATAAACCAACCATTCAGTGGGCCAAATTAGGGTTTTTTAATGGATCGTAAGTAGTTTTGACATACTCAATAGACCCATTGCTTACACTGATCTCTCTCTTTAGAGACTGAAAAAAAGCATTAGGAAAACTTGAACACAGAGTATTCTGCATGAACAAAAGAAAGGGCAAAGCCTAACTACCAGTTTATATTTCATGTTCCTAGATTGCTTTACGGTTTGTCCTTGGTTGTACTCTGAAAATTTACTGGTTAAGGTACTGAGCTCCCAGCATTAACTGTTGTGTCATGCCTCAGTAATTATGACAGAACATAGAAAAAGATGCAAAAGTGAGTGGAAAAGGAAATATTTATTTTTATCCAGCATAAGATCCGAAAGATACATAGGCCACTTGAGTGTTTACTTTGTTACAACGATAGATGTGCAAAGAAATTGACTGAAGTTTCTTTTACTTTAAATATCTAAAATACAATGAGATACATGATAGACTCTATACTGTTTGTGGCCCATTCCACCACACTAGGGCAGGACATAACAGGCTGTTTCTCAGGGCGGGTAGCAGTCTCCAAGGACACCTTATAGCGGCCTTCCAGTATCTAAAGGGGTCTATGAGACAGATGGGGAGAAATTCTTCAGTAGGGCTTGTTGTGAAAGGATGAGGGGTAATGGTTTTAAATTAGAAGGAGACAGATTCAGACTGGATATAAGGAAAAAAATTTTTACAGTGAGGGTGGTGACACACTGGAACAGGTTGCTCAGAGAGGTGGTTGATGTACCATCCCTGGAAACATTCAAGGCCAGGTTGGACGGGGCTCTGAGCAACCTGATCTGCTTGGAGATGTCCCTGCGCCTTGCAGGGCGGTTGGACTTGATGACCTTTAAAGGTCTCTTCTAACCCAAACTATTCTATGATTCTATATAACTTCCTATAAGGACAAGAAGGATCATGTCCAAACAAGTAATCTACATCAATCTGTTGATGCCTTCTCAGAACAATTTACAGTTGCTGTTCCAGATCATTATATACTGGCCTGTAATACGTAGCGTCAGAAGAGTAGTGTTTATGATTCTTTGTTCAGTTCCATTAGTCCTCTTGAGATATATTGTGTAGGTCTGTATGATTCCATTGGGAATGGATGGTGGAAAAAATGATAATTCAATTTCCGTGGATGAGATGTTCCTGTAGGTTATGTTTTCTGGTGCAGAATCAGGAACTAAAAGACAAAATTCAAACCCACAGAAGACTTCAGTCAGTTTCATTGATTTGTTAAGTATTTTCTTAAACTAGTTTAAATGAAACAGTGTAAACATTTTGATTTTTATCCTATTTTTTGTACAAAATAAATTGCAAAAGAGGCTGGAATGGAAGACCGAAAACACAAGACAGACACACACTATAAGAGCAAGGTATGGGTCATTTAAAAAAAAAAAAAAAAAGTTGATGGAAATGAGCTTAACATGCCAGATTAAAAAATGTAGAGCATGATATTACACTATCCTTCAATAAGGATAGTCCATAACTATCACTATAGTCCTCAAAGTTAGCTACTGTTGGAGATTTTCCATGTTGTTCTTCCATAACTTGCACTTTGTATCAGCAACCTTCGTTTTCTTCCTTTTCCCTGGGTGATCTATACAAACTGGATGAACGCTTGCATAGAAAAAGAAATGGAGCCTAACATATTGCTCCAGGAGAGCATCCCCTCTCCTGGAGGTTTGGCTGCTGGGGCTCAGGAGACAGCTTAGCAATAGTGTAGCCAAGGGCTGCCTCCTCCTTGCTGGTGACATGCTCCCAGGCAATGCTTCAGTGAAGCTGCAGCCAGGGCTGACTACTGGCCTCCGGGAGCTGCTTTCAGCTGGGGCTCTTCTGCTTTGTCCCTGTCTGAGCTACAGCTCCTGCTGCATTGCTGCCATAGCTGTGCTTGGCCTTCGACCTGCTGATCTAGTCCCTGACTTGTAGCCTGACGTCACAGCCTGACCTCAGCTTGGCACCGTAACTACAGACCTGCCAGTTGTTACTGGGTTGTGTCTGACTTGGTTAGCACCACTGAACCTGCTAACTCACTCTCCTGGCTCGACCTCAGACCTGCTTCATCGACACGGAGTGTTTGGAAATCTAGACTCCAGGCTGTCCCTGGCTGCCACCCCCAGACCTGCCCTGCTCCCTTCATTGAGGGTTGGTGCGACAAGTCCTGGCTAGTGAGGCCTCTGTCCTGCTGGCCCAGGGACCTCCTTGGCTCTTGGCTTCCCATCCCTCACAGAGCAGCTGGCCCTTGCTGTGTCGTGACAATTGGGTTTTGTGTGCATGTGCCTGTCTGTCCTCAAACAAATACACAAATATGCTTTCCACTGATATCATAATGTATCTTATTCCAGAAAATTATAATCATACAATGACAGCACAATATGCCCAAAAGGTCAAGTAAGGCATGGACATGTTTTTAGGGTGCCCTAAACATTCCTATAAATGTAGTGATATTTGATGAAACTGTGTTCAAAAGGTTAAATAATTTCTGCTTACGCAATATCCAGAAAGGGGATAAATGTCACGAGAGGCAGTGAAATCAGCCCACAATACTGCCTAATTTCATGGTAGAATGGTAACAGAGAACTCCCAAGAGCTCTTCAAATACACCAGCCCATTAATAGGTTGTGTTTCACTCAAAATGCTCTGTTCTCCCTTGGTTTTATTCTTCTCATCTCAGAAGATGTTTTTGCAGCTTCTCATCTCTATCACAGGCAGCTGGAATTCAAATTTTTGTTCTGAGCACCAGGGGAGTTAGGCACTGCAAAAGAACTAACTGCCTTAAAATACAACTTTGACAAAAGATGGATGTCTAAGTTAAAGAGAGCAATAAAAAAAAAGGTTATGTCTAAGGACATTGTATCAGCCAGGCGGGTGCCTACATACCTATGGTAGTTGACCAAAAAAATTCCTCAAAATTAGCATGTCTCAGCAGAGCCAGCTTGGTGCTTCCATTATTGCTACTGTTTCATGCAATGTGAAAACCAGGTCTGAGTTCCTTAAGGGCTTGACTTGTTAGGCAGGTCTGGACCACAAATACCTCACAGAGGAATAATCAAAGTTCATTACAGAAACAAGGACAAGTAGGAGCTTGTAGTGATTCCACTGTGTCTTATCAAGGAGCCAGAGCATCTCCTTGCCCCTTCTAAGAAACATCAGTATGTGCATGTCTTTCCTTACTGAGAAAAATGTGATAAACAGAGGATGCTTAGCTCCAGGGCGAGCTCTAGGTATAGACAAAGCAGGCAGTTGTTTGAGGTAGTAAATTGGTGAAGATGGCAAAAGGCCCCCCAAAACACATGATCATCATATGAGTGCCACCTGGGTACGCCTGAGTTCTAAAGGAAACTAACTTTCATGTCTGTCTCCCTAACCACCTTCCATTCCTCTCTACAGCATAGCCCAAACATCTTTTCCTCCATGTAAACCGTTATCCTCAGCTTTTTCTCCAACATCTCTCCTGTTTAGCTCCACTGAAAATTCAGTGACCCTCTACCTGTATTTTATATCCCTTTCCCTACATTGCCCTACCTTACAGCTACTTACTTATTTCAAGTCTCCTCCCATGCCTTGTTACACCTCTTCAATGCTAATCCTTCACAATCCTCACTTCTAAATTTTCTTTCCTTTCTCAGAAAAAAACCCACCTCCTCTAATCTCCGCTGTTTCATCTATCTCTTTTCCAAAATATATGTAGTAACATAAACAACTTTGTCTGTGACAAAATAGCACCTTATCTGTGAATTCTGGGGTTTTTAAACCATTAGGATTGAATTCTTAGCAAGTTTCAGTTCGTAACTTGAATTCCAAGTCACACTCACTTTTTTAAACCCTTCCTTTCCTACCAAAAAAAATATTTTTCTGCAAGACACCAGGAATCTTCCAGGACAAATAGTAAAATACATGAAGCTTATCAGGCATACAACTTCCCACTGTTTTCCTGACTTCTTAATTTGCCTTATTATTTTCATTTGTTTTCTATATAAAAGAGAAAAACTGGTTAAAACTTACTGCTCTGCAAAGCAAACACATACTTCCAAAATTAATTAAACTGATCTTCTGGGCTTCAAATGTCACCTTAAAGCAGTTGATTGTGGAAAATATAAATTTTTATACTCACCAGTTTCAGAAGTTCTCACCACAAGTGGCAAAGATGACTGATTCCCATGGCCAAGTCTGGTGAATGCCCTTACAGAGATGTTGTAAAGAGTATATGGCTTCATTTCACATAGTGATATACTTGTAGATGAGGCATTTTTTATAAATAAATCATTGGAATCACTGTACAGAACTTCATAGTGAGTTATGAGACCATTAGGCTGCTCAGGTGGTAACCATCTCAGGTTTATTTCTGTTGCAGTTACATTTATTAACGTTACATTTTGTGGTGGGGAGTCTGGTTCTGCAATACAGAAATCAAAGAGAAAAAAATAACTTCTGAGACTTTTAATTAATTGAATATAGGACTGATCTCATAAACCTATTGGATCCTAACATTTAGATATCCTGAAGGTTACTGTAGCAATATGCATAGGTAACTGTACCAAAGGGCTACACTCACTTGCTCTCCTTCTCAAAGCTTTACTACTTTTTACTTCTGTTAATTTCTGCATTTCTTCTTTTTCACTAATAAAATTAGGCATCTTTTTGCATCCCAGACACTAGCTTTTCTAGAAATTCTTTTCTCCTCCACTTACAAATCTATCCAAAACTGCATCTGTTAAGAAAAAAATCTCTTCTGTCTACTGCTTTCATGCAGACTGATCCTTCAAATCCTCTCACTGGCTTCCTCGAATTAAAGTCTTTTAACTTTGCCTGAATGCTGTCTTACTGCCTTCTTCTTAAATAATCACCCCACTTATTTCATTCAACCAGCCACTGAACCAGGAAAGGGACAGTATGCACTGTAACTAAATTTCCTTTAGTTAACTGATACAGCTGCTAATTGATGACAGTGAAGACCCCAGTGTAAATCTTGCATGCACTGATGTGAAGGTCATGCACAAAACAAGTCCAGCTCCAGGGTAGCGCGTTGGGTAAATCTACTGGCAACATGATTTCATGTGACTTCAGCGAACTGATAATGCATGGAAGTGTTGAAGGAGTAAGTAGGCTGCACTTATGAATAAAATCAGCTCTGAATGTCAACCTTGATTCCTCCAAAGGCTTCATCACTTCACCCCTGAAACAACCTGTCTATAAAATTTTAAAAGAATCTAATAAGAATCCAGGATTATGTGATTTAGTTTGTATACAGATTTCTCTATATAGATATTTAAGAATTTATCTTGAATTTTTTTTGGCCTAAAGGTCTCTCAACCCATTTTCATTCCCGATTTCTGAGCTCTAAGACAGATGTGGTGAATCTTTTATTTGGAGATATCTTTCTTTTCAACTAATCAAGAGTCAAAAAAGTTTTCACTCCTAGATTGGCTAAAGACGTGAATCTCAACTCGAATTACCTCAGAGAACAATTACTAGAGAACAATAATAACAAGAGAAGTGTAATTACACACAGACTTGTAAAAAGCTAGGAATTATTGGTGGCTTTCTCAATCCTTTCATCTAGGCTTGCGGGCATCTCTTATCAACGGACAAATTGGGCCTGAAACTCCACTTTGAACAAATTTCTGTCATGGTCAGAGGCAGGGAATTGTAAACTTTCAGAGAAAAAGATACTTAGGTAGGTAATTTTCTGTTCTTGTGACATGCTTTTCCTCTGCAAGAAAATCTAGCAGCATAGAAGCATGCAACTTATTAAAAAAAATTATGAGCACTTTACAGCTCTGCCTATAGAAGCAATATTTTGATTGGTTGTTTATTCAAATCATCCAAGTGTCATAAATCCCCATAATTTTGAATCTTGTATCCTTTACACTTTTTTATTCTCACTTAATTATTCTACCCAAATTGTATATTTGGCAATGAGAGAGATAAATGACAACTGGACAATTACCTTCTTTATTACTTTGGTAAAAACTGGAAATAGCTTTCGAAACCAGTGAAAATAAAAACATGATATAAATGAGAAAAGATTAAGGTTTAGTACTCATGACTGTGCTCTATAAATCAAACTCCTGTGTTCTCTTTGCAAAGGTGAAATCCAGGTACCGCCTCTGTACCTTCGTGGGTGGAGACAGCCTTGCAAGCAAGCAAAGTAGATGCAGAAGGTATCTTTCCCTATTCTCTCCCTACATATACAGAGATAATATACAGCTCTGCCTATAGACAGCAATATGGCTTCTGAATTCTTGAAAGCTGCCATTTCCAGATGCTTCAAAACCAGCCTAATTCCCATATGATAACATTAAAAAAAAAAAAAAAAAAAAAAGAAGCTGGAGTCCCAAAGATAATTGATTATGGTTTAGATAGCATCTAGGAATACACCATTTTCAGTGAAGGAATCTCAGCTCTGCAGATTTCTTCCCATTTGTCTATCAGAAGTGAAATTAGTTGATTGCTGGTCATGCTGCAGCTTTCATCATTATTTCTAGCACCTACCTAAAAATGGACTGAATGAAGTCACTGACTGATAGAAGACTAACAATTTCAACACTGATTTTATTTGCACACATTCTTCCCCTCCTTCTGTATGTGCTCAGTCTTCTGAAGAAGCACAAACTTCAGTACAAAAATCAAATCATCATTGCAAACAATGTATTTACCATCTTCAGGGGTTCTGATGAAAACATCATTCTCTTCCGATAAAGCACTTTCTCCAATTGTTGTAGAGGCTGCAACTCTCATTTTATAATTTGTGTACTTTTTTAAACCTAAAAAGATGAATGGAAAAAGATCTTGACTGTTGAAGTGCTTAAACATATTTTTCCCTCATAGCTACTTATAAAACTATAAAAATGGTTACTGTTCTTACAGGTTTTGATGCACATTTGTCACCTCAAAGACAGAATATGTATCGTATCACTTATGTAGGGAGAGCCAAATAGGCACTCAGTCAAATCAATAGATTTTGAAATAAGTCAATTGGCTTCAGTCCTGTAAACAGCTTTAAGAGTTTATTCGTCAAAACAAAGAGTGTGTATGTTTACATCAAAATATGTGATTTTACTCTATATGCATTACTCCAATTAGCATAAACAAATGCCTGAAACCTCATGAGGAATGCATTTTCTTCAATTACTATCAAAATTATCAGCTTAAAAGAATAAAATTATTAATGTCAGAAAAGTACTGTGAAAAATATTCAAATCTGAAAAAGAATTGTTAATTTAGGAACATCTTTCTATGTGGAAAGAAGAGGTTGAGGAAAAAATTCTAAGGAGAAATCCATTTCACAAATTACTACTCAGTACATTTCACAAATGACTACTCATCTTACCTAGTCCCTCCTCCCAGCTCACATTCCCTACGTACCCCTCCACAGTAGACTAGTCTGGCAGTAGTGTCCCAACCTTGCTTTTACATGCAGTTGTGTTGTGTGTGTGTGGATACATGTGGATGCGGGAGAAGTGGTCCCGCAAATGGCTACAGTACATAAAGCTGGAAAAAAATAATTTTGTGTAACATATTTGCAATATTTTTAAAAATCAAATGACACTGTACCTGTCATAAGTAAGCTGTTGTTTGAAGTGATTGTGTGGAATGCTCTTTTTGTATCCAGTTCCATCGCATAAACTGTATAATGAATGATTTTCCCATTGGGGTTTGCTGGAGGATCCCAATATAGCAAAATAGAGGAGGAGCTAATATTCTTGTAAGATATATGTTGTACTGAGCTTGGAACTTAAATGAAAATCAGAAAAATAGAACAATAAGCAAATGAATTATTTAAAAAATTAAAATGTTTGGTGCAAGAAGTCATGTATGCTGACTTTTATCTGAGTTAAAACACTTTACCTTGTTCACGTGTGCTGGCCGTGAGAACTGATGGTGGCCCTTCTCCAACAGCAGTGAAAGCAGACACGCTGACTGTGTAGTCTGTGAAAGGTACAAGGTCCTTTATAACATATGACAGTTCTTCAGCCAAAATGTTAATGGTATACTGATTACCTGTGATTGAATGGAGAGAAATAGTTAGTTACTCATAAAGATTTATTTTTTTTTGCTTTTGCGTTCTAAACTCACTTTGACATGATGGCCTAGAAATATTTTATTGCAAAAGAATTCACTTTCATGGCAATTACAAAAATATACAGAAAAGTTTGTACTCCATCTCCTAACTCAATCAAAGAGAAGTTATTATAGGTCCACTTCCATCCTCTCTGTTTTTCAGAGGTCTTGTATGAAGTATATAATTCAGACAGGAGGAATAATGGATAGAATGGCCTCGGTGAAAGAATGAATGAGTAAGAACTAAAAACATGAAGTTTATACTGATAGCTAACTCCAACAAAATCTGAGAGAAATCTATGAACTCAGAAAAGGCTTGTAGATGGCCTAGTCTCCCCAGGGACTTCAGAATCATGGCTCCTAGGTTATTTGGAACTTTGGTTTTGTTTCTACTTCTTTTTCTAGTTGAGGAAGATAGATTCCATCTTCCTTGTCCTCCTAACTGTGCTATAATAACTGTGTTTGAAATGGCTCCCCTCACGGATCCTTTCACACTGGTATTTTTTAGCAGAAGGGTTGTGGTCAGCAGAATGAAGAAGACACATACGCCCACAAAGAGTTTCTGCTACATCTGCAATAAAGTTCAGTCAGCAGTAACTCAGCTATGCTAGTCAAGATCACCTGTTACAAAGCTGCTATTATGCCACTGCAACATGAAAAAGTGTGGGTGCTTCACATAACTGAGTATCAGGCTCAGATTTTTCCAAAACCAGCATTGAAACGGAGGCATGTAAAAATCAGCATGTCCTGTTGAAAATTTGGCTGTCGACAACTTTAGATACTATAATAATCAGTATTAAATAATAATTGTCTGCTAGATTACAACAGACGCTGCCTGAAAACAATCATCAAACAAAACAGACATCTTTTAGCAACTTGATACTTCAAGCTGAATGAGGCTGTAAAAAGAAGATTCATATTTAAAGCACTCTAAGTTTCTCTGTGTGACAAAGAAGATTCTTCAGGATTAATATAGCACAGAAAAGAGACACTGTAGTTTAAACTAATGGATTAAATTCTGGTGTGAGATACTAATTTATACAGAGGAATTCAGTGACTTTAACTAAAAAATAAATAAAAAAGTAAAAACCTTACTTTCTGCCTCCTGCTCAAAACTCTCACTGTAAAAATTTAGAGTGGTATTTTAAGTCCTTGTCTGTCAGTCGAGGCTTACTTAATGATTTGTAAATATCCATATTTGGTAAAGAAACACTGGTCCATTGATAATAGAGAACAAGTGTACACGCTAATGACATCACTATGTCATGGGGTCATCTCCACCTGTTTGTCACCCATATAGCAAAGTTGTAACTTTTTGACCTATTTACCTTCACTGACATTTGAAAACCTATTAGTCAAAAGGCTTAAAGAAATCAAGGTCTCTGAAGGGCTTGGAGATATGTTAATCCCTGACAATCACACCTGCTTTGGCAACTGTAATAACTGATTGTCAATGCAGCTTGGCTGATGGCTTCTGGGTGCTCCTTTCGCTAGGAAGAAGGTCAACTGGGTGACAAGGGGCTAGTTCCTGCCTGTGTGGCATTCCCATTTGCTTCAGAAGGTTATTTGGTAGTAAAAAAAATCTGACTCCAGCAAATGACCCATTCATAATTTGCTTGAACCATGTGCTAAAGATCATCCCAGGGACAGTGATGGAGGTCCTTCAGAACAAAGGAGCAGGTAGAAAAATATCCTAAAATATCTTACCCAAAGCAGAATGTAATTCTGCAGCTCCATTTATGGCAGGCAAATTATCACCAGATACACTTGTAAATACTACTGGGGAAGCTGTCTGAATGCCGGAAAACATTTCAGCTGAACCTTCATACAATTCATTGGCTGTTTCCACTGAATTCCAAGTGGGAGGTTTGATGTTTTCATTTATCATGTATGGTTCCAGAGAATCGATCAAATACTAAAAATTAGAAATATAAAAATAAATCACAAACCTCATCATCACTAAATTAATTAAATTTATAGATAATAGTGTTTGTATACTTGTGCATATATATATATATACACACTATATACATGTTGGCATACAAACATCATCTTTCATTACAACAACAATTAACTTTGCAAAATACAATATTTCTCATGAAAAAAACTCAGCTGCCAGTAGTCTACAACCTTTTATTCATTTTTATTATTTAAACAAACACCACATTCTTTTTTTTTTTTTTTTTTTACTATAAAAAGCATATTTTAAGAAATTAAAGTGGAATTTTAGAGCAAGGTCGTTAACTTTAATGCTATATTCT
This sequence comes from Tetrax tetrax, assembly GCA_009806455.1. Classification (NCBI taxonomy): domain Eukaryota; kingdom Metazoa; phylum Chordata; class Aves; order Otidiformes; family Otididae; genus Tetrax; species Tetrax tetrax. Next base: position 388,270 of record WHYT01017932.1, read on the forward strand.
TGGAGTTGTACTGAACAGACACATGTTTGAGCGTGAGAGATTCCATTTGTACTAAGCATGTTCCGAAATAGGGTTGCAGGCACTGAAAACAAAGAGGGCTTCAAATGCCCCTGCTAGGCCCTGAAGAAAAGGAATAACAGTTGACTAGATCACTGAAAGGGAGTAAGGGGAGAGGGTGGAAAACAGAAGCTAATGAAATAAAGGGGAGAGGGGAAAATAAGGGAGTCTATATGCGAAAAGCAGGAGCGAAAGAGAGGTAAGTGATACAGAGGTCCATAGGAAAGAAGAGGCAAAAGACAAATGTTGCAAAGGGATGGCAGTAGATACAAGGGGAAAAAGAACTACAAAGAGAGGAAAAACAAAAGGAGAAGGGAAAAGAGAGAAGGGCTAGAGCATAGGTACAAAATGGTGTGTAAGCACTAGATCATTATGCCCCTTCAAAATCTGGGACTGAATCCAGGACTCCAGTGTCTCTAAATTGTTCTGCTGTCATCTGTGAACACTCCCCACTCACATACGGCCCACTTCACTGCCAGAAAGAGATGCTTTTATAGTGATGTAAGTAATACACATTAGCTCTCTCCCTACAGACTCCGGGTGGAGAGAGGGCACAGCAGCTTTTTACTGGTTTAACTAGGGGAGGGATTAACCACAGGCAGAGATACAGCATCTATCTTACCAAAGTACCAACAGGTAAAATCTATGTATGTCTCATCTTCAACAACATTTTATGGCAAAATAGGAACCCATGTGCAAATAATTCTTCCTCCTGAGGCTTTTCCACATATAAGACAACAGCTTTCTATTGCCACTAGTTATTGAGTATTGTTAGCACTGTGGATCTGACAGTTCAAATCCTGTTGATGCTCTAAGCTTGAGTCAACGGGGTTCTAAAGAAAGCAGTGTTTATTACAATTTGTTTTGCTTTTTAATTAGAAAATTACCTTCAATAAACTACAATAAAGCAGCAATGATGTTACACTAAGAACTCAAAAATCAGGAAATCCCATCATCAAAACATGTCTGTGCAGACAATTTTCTTTTTTTTTCTGCGTCTGTACTATGATACAATCTTTAATTATAGAGTTACATATTTGGATATAACCAGTATGCCTGCCTGGTTTAATGAATGGATCCTTATCCTCTTTTTTTTTTCCCCTTACTCCTTATTTAATGTTTGGCTCCAGGGCTCTACTTAATGTATACCGTTCCACTTGAAAGCAAACTCCTTCATTGAGCTCTACAGCAGAAACTTAGATTCTGTGTAAGATCCAAAGAAAGATAACCACTGTCTAAAAAAAAAAGGAATTATGCAAACTTTGGGCATCTATATTCAAAATTGAGACCAAAAAGCCCTCAGAAAGCACTCAATCCCAAACAATGTTTTCTGAGGGTCTACAGTTCGGTGCTGTGTGCTCTGAGCTGCCCTACCTAAGCATGTAGAGCATGTCAGCACCCAAAATCCAGAAGCTAGACTGACTGACAGCATAAGTCCCCTAAAAGTTTTGATCCAGTAGATGTGTGCCGGTATCCTTAGTGTACAACCATAGCATGGAGTTCAGCATGTAGAATCAGACATGTAAATTCAAGGATACAAATGGCAGAAGAAAGACTAGGGGTGTTTGCCTTCAAGAGCACTTAACCAGCCTTGGAAGACTTCTGTTGAATTCATCTCTCCATAGGATTCATAATTACATCTTCTAGGAGTTTGCCTGGATTGCAACCTAGGCACCTAAATCTCTAGACTTACTGTTAGGTCATCCTATGCTGCAAATAATGAAAGGGCTAGCAAGCATAAGACTGTGGGCTACAGCTTCCTGCCTTCGGTAGCTAAGACAGTCTGGATCATTCTGCCAGAATTATTTATTGTTTTCACTTTGTGGAAACAGTATTATTGGGATGTCTTTAAAACCCAGACAGAGAAATAGGATGGAGTGGCTTTTAAAAGCATTGATAACCCATCTGTGGTGCCTAATTCAACATTTTGTACCTATCAGATAAGGCAGAGAAGCAAATTTAATTTAGCAGAGAAATCTGTATTAAAAAAAACTCAATACCTTATTCTTTCCATCAAGAATAGTGTTTTCCAGAGTGACCTCTGTTTCCTGTACATGTACTCTAACTCTGTACTGGGTAATAATTCCATTTGGTTGTTGTGGTTTCCTCCAAACAATTTTTATATATGTGGCTTCCACTTCTGCTAAACGTAAGTCTGATACAGCACCTGGGACTAAATGTTCAAGAAGAAAATTGATTTAATTAAACATCTACAATTATCACAAGCTTTTTCAGCACTGTGTGTAAAGTACAATAGGCATTTAATCAAATTTCACATCCTTATCTTTTGAGTTCCTCCTGTGCAGGGTAGAGAGCTACTTCACATGATTTCTTAGCAAACAAGTTACAGTTCTAAAAATATGCACACAGTTTTGTGATATTTATGACATATGCATGAATACAGTCAGATCCTAAGATGATGTAAGTCAGGATAGCTTCACTGCTTCACTGAAGTCAGTGCATTTGAAGCAGGTAGAGCTTTGCTAGCTTCCTATATGGAACCATGATTACATTGAAAAAGAAAGCTTAATTCTAAACCCATCAAAACTCATACAAGAATGAAGTAAAAAGCTTAAAAAAAAAAAAAAAAAAAGGTGATACATCCTGTTGATTTCCCTCTTATAACAGGTTTTGGTTTAATTTCTTCTTCAACTATACAGCAATAATGATATTGCCAGAGATGCAATAGAATATCATTCAATATCACTCAGTAGAATGATATTCAGATCTGACATTAAATTTTTTGTTTCCTAATATACCTCAGAAAAAGACAAATTGAAATTACTTGCAAAAAGAAGATTTGTAGATTTGTCATTAAATTGAGACATTCTATGTCACTCAAAAAAAAAAAAAAAAAAAAAAAAAAAAAAAAAAAAAAACAACTAAATAAAAAATAACCACCAAAATCGCCTTTGGTTTCTGCAAGTGAGTTTAGACAGAAGATGAGCATGACTGTACTGAGGCCGGTCATCTCCGGAATTTGTCTCCAAGAGCTGACAAAAGCAGATACTTCAGGAATAAACATGATAAATAAGGATAGGTCTTCCTCCTGCTGTTACACCTTGACAGCAAGCAGTGCAACAATCATTGATCAAGAGATTTTCTATATTTGTGCTGTGTGACATAAACACAACACAGAAATAACCATCTTGAAACTCCCTGCCTACTACACGCTGATTCTCAATTTTTTCTAGTTGCATCCTCAGATGCAGAGCAATAATCCTGCACAATCTCACACACATGTAAGATAAAACTGCATTTCTATACAGCAAAGGCCTCTCACCTGGTGAGTCAATTATTGCGAACCAAAACTCCCAAATGACAGAGTAGGTGGCTCAGGGGCAGAACCAACCACTCGACCGCCGCAGGACAAGATCTCGATGTTGGGTCTACCTCAGAGCTATGGTCCCTGGTGAAGGTGGCTCCATTAGAAACTGGCATGGGCCCTTAGACTTAGTGAAAATTAAGTCAAACTAATTCTTCAGTCAGAAACATTCGCAGCTGAACAAACCAGCTCGGAGTGTGATGGAAATCCTACACTGTTCTTTCTCTTCCACTTGCTGCCATCTAACGGGTAAGTGGGGGATCTGCAACTTAACCATCGTATCTAAAAATTACTTTAATTCAGGCAGAAACTACGTTTCATTCACAATCTCTGAAGGCTTCTGATAACAATTTAGTGACAGTGGATGAATTCGAAAAAATGGTGAAATAAATGGACATAATAATTTTTCAGCTAATTTATATCATTAGCTTGTTATCCCTCTCTTGTAAGACTTAGAACACAACAATTCCTTCCTTCGCAAAGTACCTAAAAGGCTTTGAAGTGAAAACTGAAACCAGTTAGCATGTACAGCCCATATACTTCACTTTTTAATGCTTACTTACCATCTGCAGGAGTGAAAACAGTAAGGTTAGTCTTTGGCCCCACCCCAGCACTTGTCTCAGCACCGACATACACGTCGTATGTTGTAAACGGCACAAGGTTACTAAATACAAACTTATGATCTTTTGTGCTGTTATCGAGAATATGACCTGCAATGAAAAATGAAGAGATTCTAGCTTAAAAAATAAAAACAGTTCAAAGCTACTTTCCAGGATGACAAACGATGAAAAGCCAAAAATTTTTGTGAAAAACTCATTTGGTGTCAACTTCATTGGAAATAACACTGAATGTCTGGGGAAAAAACAAGCAAGCAAACAAACAAAAGGCATCTCAAGAAGGTATGGGTTTTAAGAGGAAGGAATTTTTTTTGTTTATAAATTTATTTCTGTTGCTTTTCCCATGTGTTCCCATAAAAACATTAGTATAGAGCTCATTAACTTCTTCATTAACTACAAGCACTTATTTAATTTCTTTATATACACACGTCTGAATTTTACAAACTACAAAAACATAAAACAGACTCATGCAGCTGATTGTATACTATATGGGAATGAAAATCCTCCAGAAATCTTTAACAGATGTTAAAGAGAAAAGAGTAAAGGTATGATACAGAATGATTTGGACATATAAGCACTCTAACACAGCTGCAAGCTTAGTCTGTAGTCTCTCTAAAAGAGTGAGGAAAGTTGTTTTCCTCCACTCTTAAGAATACCTAATGTGAATTTAATTGCATAATCTTCCTCACGATCAACAGACATTTCCCTTAAAAGAAATCTAAAATCTATTTAAAAGTTTGATAGTAAAAACAATACATAGCATTGCTTTCAAATATTAGTTTTTGATTGGCAGGGGCACTAAGAATGCAAGTGTAGGGAAATAATCACACAAAAAAAAAAAAAAACCCCAAAAAAAACCCAAAAACATCAATTCAGACTTACCAGATGGTCCATACAGCTCAACTCTGTAACTAAACTTTCCTGTTACTATGGTTGGTGGGTCCCACATCACTGAGAAAGACTTTGCTGTAATGTTGTTCTTGGCAAAATTTTGTGGTGGATCTTCTGGAACTTAAAGAACATTGGAAAAAGTCTTTGAACTTAAAATAATTTATATTAGGATTTCCAAGAACCACATATCAGACAATTCATTTTGAATATAAACATAGAATATTCTGAAGGGAAGCTACATTAAAAGCACACCCCATTAAAATGGCTTATTTTAATTTAATTCCTTTTTTAAAGTAATGCTTGCAAAAGGTACAAAAAGAGCTGGTAGTGTGCAAATAATCCTTGGAAGACAAAGGCGGCGGGGATTCTACCAAGTTTAGTATGGACTTCATAATGATATAGATTACATAAAGAAGATGCTCAAATGCGATTGTGATACTCAGCAATACAGAGCTCTTCCTTGAACAGGTTCTTTTTTTCATGTAGACAATGCTTCATATTGAAGATTTCTGACAGCACTAATGATATACATTACTATCTGAAAAGACAAACCTGGAAACAATTAAGCTTGCAAAACCATTGTGTACTCAAGTAATTTTCTATTTTCATAAAACTATTTACGTTAAACGAATCCCATACCCAAGTGATTACGAAATCCAATCCCTGTCCTTTCTAAAGTGTACCTTAATGAGAGATTACTATTGAGATCAAAATCAGAATCGAAAGACAACTACAGGAGGTGGAATTTTTTACATCCATATAGAGTAAAAACAAACCTGTCTTCAAAAATGCTGCATATTCAAGTAAACTTACAGAAACTGCTCAATATACATTTTTACAAAAATCAGGTCTTAATATGTCATGGGTGAGACTTAAGTAAACAAATATGCAAGTTAACTAACATACCACTCTTTAAAAGTACTTTTACTTTTATTAAAACTGATGTGCAAATGAAAGAAGTATAAAATTCTGTCATTCCTAAAAGCTATGCTATGGATTGGTCAGTAGTGAGTACTTAAACATTCTTAGTTATGCAAATTGCACCAGCTACAATTTCAGAAAATTCTGAAGTATCATCTTAAGAGTCCACTTTTTTCCCCCCCCCAAGGTTTAAATATTTTGTCTTAGTCGAGGTATCATTCCCTTGACAGCCATCCCAGCAAAGAAAATATTTGCATGCCGAGTTTTCAAAAAATATTTATAATGAAGCATTTTTAAATGCTTTAAAGAAGTAGCCTCTTTTTCAAAAATAAAAGCAAGAAAAAATATCATCTTTGTCAGGAACACAGGAGAGCTTCAGCATGGCTCAGAAAATTCTGGTTGGAGGGGCAGAAATAATTTTCAACATTTTAAAATGGAACTGAGCTATCTAGTACAGACTTGTATCACCTTCATCCGTGTGGTGGAATGGGCATGAGAACAGCTCCATGTCCTGCTCCTGTGTGAGCAGGAAAGTGGTATTTGAAATAAATGCACTCTTTATCTTCCCACCTGGTGTCACAAACTATAGCACATCAATTCCTTTCCCTCAAGTCTCATCTCAGGCACTCCAGTAGAGGACTGAAATGTGAGGTTTTGGCCATATGAGAAACTGGTAACTTGGAGAGGGTAGCTAGTGTGACACTAAAGAGAATTTTGTAAGAACCAAGACATTTGGAAAAGGGAAGTAGATTTCAGTAATTACAGACAGACTGGATGATGGTACTTGATACTGGAGGGGGGTACCTGTTACAATGATTGCAGTGCAACACTCCTAAATTGTGATTTTACTATATAGGCTATATACATAAATACAAAACTTTAGCATGTAAAAACACCTTTCCTACTGAAGCAAATGAAAGGTATGAAAACAGAAATAATGAAGCAAAATGTCTATTAACTCATAATGCCTTCCTAATAAATCACCAATCAACCCTATGTCCAGCCACCAAAGAGGTTCCTTGGCACACAGACAGCCAGGACCCTCAGGGCAGCACTTTAACAGCACCTGAATGCTCATAAGGTGAAGATCTAATAGAGGTGGATCCAAAGGTTGGGTGTGCCAGTGTGCTGCTATGAGGAAGGACTTGCTGAGGCTCAGACCGGCCATGAGTGCTCACCACGGGTGTGCCAGTGGCTCTGGGCACAGCACACGTCCACCCACACTGACCAGTAAGACAACCTCCCTTTTCCCAGATTATGCTTTAATGGATGAACCATGGCTGTACAGGCACTCAGTAGGCAAGGACTGGAGATCTCATCTGTCAAACAGCTGACATCTTTCTCTGTGTTTGGCAGAACTAAACCCCATTGCATCAGGTTTTCATCACTTTCCGGGGTTTTCTTATTACCACTGCACCTATCGCAGGATGTTAACAGGGTGAAAAAAAAAAAACTGGAAATCAACCCTGAGATCATTAGAACAGAAACTATCCAAAACTTTACTAATCCTAGACAGAACAGCAAGGAAATTTTAATTCTAGCAAAGCAATTCAAATAAACAGTGCTAGGAGGAAATTAAATTTCTTTTCATCTTGAACAGTGCTATGAATTCTGGATGTATGAAAGGGGAATCAAGTAACATCAAACTGTGTCAGGCAGAAGAATGATGTACTAGCAAATAGAAACTCAGAATAACATTGCTCTAGAGCACCTTTTTGGTATGCCTCTATTAATAATGTTGCCTACTACCTAAGCTATTATAAAACTTCCGCTCCTGCACAACCTTAGTTTCCAATTCTAAATTCTTAGTGCAGGTAATCCAAAATCAACTTTACTAGTGTTTAAAGATTTCTTCAGCACTGAACAACTTTCTGCAATAGGTCCAGATTGAAGAACAGGACGGGAGTTTTCTTTATACTGCTTATTTTTCCACAAAGGCAAGAAAGCTTTAAGTGTATTGCTACGTATACAATACAAATACTTCAATACCATGCCTGACACTTTCTCTATTCATCTGTTTTTCCACTTCTCCTTCCATTGTGCCATTAAATGCAGTTCTTAAATTACGCTCGGTTTTACATAAAATTTGATCTGTCCTGAGCATACTTGGGTATCTTTGGCTTTTAATAATAACTGAACTTCCACTCCCTGTACATTATTAGATAGACTAATAATTATATACAATTTCAGTTGATTCCATCAGGTAAAATTAAGTAATCATGTGAAGGGGAGCATGATACAGATAAAGACAAATTCAGACTGAAGTATCTTGCAACATAACTACAAATTTTTGAAGTTTTCATACAAATCTGAGAACTTTATTTCCATTTGAAAGCAGTACATGCCTGATTCTGGTGTCCGGACAATTGCACTGTCAATGTAACCTGCTTCAGTGGTGACTGCAGAGACTTCAAAAAGATAGGTGGTATATGGCCTGAGGTTAGTTATCACAAAACTAATTGGTTCATTCCAAACAGAGCTCATTTGACTCGGTGCCTCTGTATTTGATGTAACTGTAGTTCGTGACGGAATTGTGGATTTGCCAAAAGTAGTTGATGGAGTGGTGGTGCTCCACAAAAATGATTCACTGTTATCCTACAAAGACAAAATATAAAATAGGATAAGCTGAATCTATAATCTACAATTGTTAAGATATAGAGATCAAAAAAGGCGGATCACCTTTGAAACAAAATCACCCCAAATTGGTTCTCCTCTTTATACTTCAATATTCAAATTTAAGTTATCATTTCATTAGTTGACTTGGCTAGTACATTCTGTTAGTGATAGCATTATAGTTTCCTTCCTTAACCCAAAAGATCTCAAATCTGACTGAACAGAAACAACTCTCTAGGATTCATTTAATGGTTCCCAGATTCCATTTTCAGCATTCAGTCTTTCTTAAAAAAAAATTAAAAAATAAAATAATCCCCTAGTCCCCTAGTGAGGTCCTTCTACAACACCAGTATGTTATATATATGCACATGTATACACATATATATAGCATACATATATCCATGTGTAATGGATAAGAACAGGCAGGGGTTTCTTGATCCATATTGTCAGGACACACCTCTGAAAAACTGCTGCACATTACAATAACCAATGCTTATGCTTCAGTAGGTGGCAGTCTCTCTTCTCAGTGCTGAATTAAATCAGCCTGATGTTGGGAACCTTCGCAATATGCAAGATGATCTTTCAAATAAAATCTGAAATCAAAGTCCTGACAACTTATCGTTTAAAACCCTAGTTTTCATTAAAGTTCTAAACCTAGCATCCTAAAGAAAAAAAAAAAAAGAAAAAGAAAAAAATAGGAAAAAAATTTGAGCAACTTGACAAGAATACTCTGCTCAGAATAAAGAGGAAAAGAATAAATACTGGAAAAGATAATTTTCTTCAAGAAATTCTGAAAGATATACACTGGTTACAGGTCTGACTCCAATTAATAGTTAAAATTCAGAAACTTTTCAATGAATGCTTATTTTAAGAACAAGTCAGAGTACAAACATTTTTTTAAAAAAACCACTCTGCTAAGAGAGGGTCTTTTTATTTTGATATGAAAAGTACTTAAATAATGCTGAAATGTGATACACAGAATAAAGCATACATTTTAATTATAAAAGGCATTTTCACACCACATATAAAATTAATATATTAACATTACACTATGTCTACAATGACAAAAAAAATATTGCCATTTCTAATTGAATGCTGTAAAAAAAGAAAAGCTGAAAAAATTGTCAAAATTATTCATTTCATAATTTGCTGTTAAAAGGACATCAAATCGATCCTTTCTTAACATTTTTACTTTGATTAAACTGAGCTTTTTTTTTTTTTTTTTTCCATTTAAACCATTTTGCACAGAAAGGTTTTTCTTTGATCATTATATTCTGCCTTGGGCCTGAGTTTGTAAAGTATTTGGGATTGTTCTGAAAAGTAAGTCTCCAAATTTTCTATGTCTCAAAATTCAAATGTAAAAAACTATATTCTGTGGTTTGAATCTATTTCTACTTTAAAAGGTTTATAGCACTTACATTACATTCTGGTAACCTCCCAGACAGAAGGTCCTCTACTTTAACCAAGACATCTTTCACTACAATTCCACTTCTTGCATGTTTCACACTAATCTTGAAACTAGTTATCTTTCCATTTGGTTGCCGAGGGAGAAACCAGATCAGATTTACAGCTGAATAATTTAAAGCTTCAACTGTGAGATTCACTACTTTACCTGGAGCTTGAAAACAAAACAAACAAAAGCAGTGAGACATACTTTTTTTCCTCAGCACTGGAAAAAAAAATCCAATTCTTTTTATGCCATTCATAGCTTCCAAACCCTGAAGCAAATAAATAACAATCATTCACAAACACATATAAAGTAGTTGATAAGCTCTTTTCCAATCTAGTTTAAGTGAGAAATTTAATTATTTCAGTCTCATAGTATAGTTGGTCAACCAATTGATTTGGTCAACTTAAAAATATTCTTCCTAGAAGCAACTCATTGACTCTATCAGAAGCAGCAATTTTTTTGCCCATTTTTGTTTGCTTAAGAGCATATGATAGTACTGGGTGGTTTGTTTCACTTTACCTGTGTCATATTTTCAGTCAGATATAGATTTTTGAGAGCTTTAAAAAGCTCAATTTAGTTTGAATATTCACTATTACTACACAAATGGTGCTCTTTATTTCAGTGGCAGTTTCTGTATTAATCACAGCACAAAGGAATGGGATGCAGCATCTAAATTAGATTTTATAAGCTGTATGAACTTTCCTGAGAATTAGAGCACTGTAGCTCTCTTTTAGTCCTGTCTGCATGGCATGGGCAGTAGAAGTTCCTGTGATAGGTAGCCTTCATACTAGGTTATGCTTGGAGTTATGCTGCCTTAAAAATATACACATTTACAAGTGTCCACAAGTACAGATATTCCGTGGCTGAATTGAGACAGATCTTCCAAGCCAGATTCTCCATATTCAACTCTTGCTCAGGCCCAGCTAAATCTTTTGCAGATCTTTCACCACCTTCCTTCTCCTCCCAGACTACAGCCTTTATATTTGAATAATTATCTCTTCTGTCTAATTGTACCTTTCTGTTTAAATTGTACCTTTTTGTGTTGTGGTTTCTTTAATCATCAACGCAAGAGTTTAAAAAGAAAAAGTTGAGAACGTAAAAGTATAAATGTAGTTTCAGTGACACAGAATTCACCTACGATTTGAGGAAACAATCCAATTACATTTATAATACGGGATTTTAGCTTTAATAACATGTAAGCAGAAATGCATCAAAAAGTAAAAGGCTAACATTCTCATACAAAGAAATGCTAATGCGTCTGTCAAACATGAGTAAATAAAGCTCATGGAAATAAGGTTTTACCAACAATAACATACAAAGAACAGTTAAAAACAATGATTTTTGCATAGCTCCACATGGCAAGTATACTACCCCTTCTCATATTTGGTCTCACAACTCATTGCATTACCCCAGAAATCTGATGCAGAGTGATGATTTCCTGCCATTAACTGAGATGTGGTGCTCTGGTTTGCACAGCTACAGAAACCAACTAAACACAGAGGGCTGGTCAGCACCACAGCAGCACAAATTCTATATTCCACTAAGACTTGCTCACTCCAACATTGTTAGCCTGGCACCAGCTTTCCAGCCAAGGGTCAACTGCTCCTGGAGTGTGAGCAAGACTACAAATAGTAAATTAATACATTTTATGCAAATTCAGACTATAATTATAATTTTTTAATCTTCAAAAAAATCAAAGTCACATTTTCATTTCAGCCATGGGGGGTTTTGGGGGATTTTTGGTTTTTTGTTTTTTTTTCTTTGCTTCAGAGTTAAGAAGTAAAAAATTAGTAAAATACATTCTGTGCTGGGCTTTGTAAAGAAGGCACTTGACTCCAGCACTGGACAAATATGGCTTGAGATAAATAGGAAATGCCAGAGCTGATCCCACAACAAAGTCTGTCTCCTAATATTGCTGCAGGCAACAGCAGATGAGTCCACTTGACAGGTAGCTCTGCTCTCCTGTGACCTTGCTTTCTGGAAGCAGCCTACTTAGAAACTGGCATAGCAAAACCCCAACAGAAACAGACAGCATATAAGAAACCCCCATATGTGCACACTCTAAGTGCTGTTAATAGCAAATAGAACAAAATGTACTTTTTCCATTGAGTAAGATAATAAGAAAACAATTAGGACTTTGTTCTAAATAAATCAGAATTTGCTGAAGTATAAAATGTGCCATGGATACTTTATTTGAACAAATTAGAGCAGCTTTAATTAAAACCATTATCAGCTTTATTAAAATTACCACTTTCTGCAGTCTGAAAAAGAAAAGGATCGCTAAACACACCAACACCAGCACTGTTCTCAGCAGCAACCTACAGGAAAAAGAAAAGCCACATTAGAGAATCTACAGGATATATAGTTTTTTTGGACTACTAAAATTTTAAGGATTCACTGAGATTCACCTTCTACATTTTAAACTATAAATATATAAATGAACATGCCTTTTACAGTTGTATTGTTTAATTTATACTCAACATTTAAATGTGGAAAAATAGAATGGAAAATTTTTGAAACAGTGTAAGAAAATGAGAAACTGTGCATGAATATCCACACTTCAAAAGTGCCAAGTTCTTATTTTATGCTAAAGTCAACAGCAAGATTAACATCAGTTACACTCCTTTTCTTTACCATAATTTACTTAAACCAGCTTTGTCATTCCTGTCTTGTACCATAACTTAAAAGAGCAAAAAGGAAAATATATTCTCTTTTATTTCTTGAACTCCTAAAGGATAGCAAGAGCAGGTCAACCTCCTTCAGAGCAGAATCATAGAATCATACAATGGTTGGGGTTGGAAGGGACCTTCAAAGGCCATCTAGTCCAACCCCCCTGCAAGGAGCAGGAACATGCCCAACTAAATCAGGTTGCTCAGAGCCTCATCCAACCTGGCCTTGAATGTTTCCAGAAACCCACGGAAAGTGTGTCTTTTGGCAGAAGAACTGTGGATGCACTTTATGGTGGATGTGCCTCACTGCTCACAATCATAGCAGAGTCTTCCCATGGAAGGGCAGTACATTGAGACTTTGGGAGCATTTATGGAGATAAACACAATGATGACACTATTTGCTCTGCAGTATAGGACTTACTGACAATTTGACTCAGTGATGGGCCACGACATGCAATACTTACAAAGAAAGAGGAATTAAGTCTGACTCCTTATTTTCAAAAGAAGTGACAGAGACAACAAAAGGTAAAAGGAGAAAAATTCCAACAGTGATGGTGAGAGGTGTGTGAAAGAAGCAAAGTTAAAAGCTCTCCAGCAAAATTAAAGCTGGCAGAGCCATCCCCTCCTGCTAGTGTCAGGGAACAAATGTATGGCAGTGGTGCTGAGGTAGCTAACAGTGCAGACTGTGGGGAAAGCAGGGAGAGAAGGGGCAGATGTGCAAAAATATGTGTGGATCATTGTAGAAGTGACAGACAGCATGCAGAGGATAATGGAGGCCAAAGAGAGTAGAAGGACCCAGCAGGTCAGAAACAAAAACTGTTCTAATTACTTCTCCAGACTAAACTGTGCATCTTTCAGAAGACTGTAAAGCTACTTAAACAAAAACACTAAGCCATGGCAGACAAACTACACCAAAGAATACGAGGTAACATGGAAGACTTAATCTAGGATGTAAAGGGACGCATATGCCTATGACCACTTCCCAATGCAGTGCATACTCTGCTTGGTGAAAGAGAATCTTATCACTGGCCGGCTCCTTCCTAAGCCGTACAAACACCCACTCCCCATGCACACACATCTCATTACTACAGCCAACCCTACCTACGTCTGTGCCTCAGAGAGAACCACTTGAAATGTCCTTAAGCATTGCTGAATTCTACAGTAGTTGCAACAACTGAGGAAATTACCTGAAGATCGTCAGGGGGCTGACAGACAATCAGAAAATTCTGACAGTAATAAAATTGCTTTATATAAACCTAAAGGTATGTCCTCACTTAAACACTGATTTTTTTGTTATCTCATCTCAAAGTAGTTATTGTAGAAAGGATCCAGAAAGGAAAACTATTATTAAGACAGACACGGAAACTCCTATTTCATAAGTGTATTTTCAAGAGAACTTAAAATTACTATGACATAATTATGCAAAAAGTTGTGTGGTAAAGGTGTCAACTACACACAACGATTAGCTTTGAAAATAAACCAAAATACATGCTTACATAATGTACTGTTAGCTTCTAGAGATCATTGCCATGAAGAGCCATTATAGAAAAAAAGTTTGGAAACATTTAAAAAGGACAAGTTAACGATGCAGATAAAGTACTATCCAAAGTTCAAGTAGCTGCAGTTCACATTTGGAAGAAGTATTAATTTTTATGCTTTGAAGTATATTGCCACTAACTATTTAAGTTTAGGAAAAAATCTTGAGTGCATATTTTTATAAAATTACCAATGATCAGATGTTCAAAATTATCCATAGCTCTCCAACATTTAACAAATTATCACTTGTTACTACTTTCTTTTTTCATCAGATGTAAAGAAATTAAGACTAGGCTGTTACAAACAGATTGGAAACCCATATTTAAAGCTTATAAGCTTTGTTGAACTGTACTGTCACAGTATTTACCAAAAAGAATTTCACAACAGGACCAAGCCAGGTACCCTAAAACAATAAAGAATTTTCACCTATGCAAAAATTAAGAGCTACACTTAAACGACACAATGGACTCCAAAAATTAACCAAAGAACCACAAGAAATTGGTCAAGGAAGGAAAATATGTAATGTTTTTTTTTGGCTACATCTGTAAGGTAGAAAAAGTGTTTCCACCTGAGTTGTTATTGAATCCATGAGGTTGCTCGTGGGTCAGGCGGTCAGGGCACCCACCAAAGCAGCAGGTAACGTAACAACCTTCAGTTTGCCAGCAGACTTTTATTCACTCATGAGAAAAGCCATGTGGTCCATGCTAGATGGAGGTTGTTGGGTCTAAAATCACTTTCCTGAGTCAAATTCTGCTGTAAGATCAATATTTCAGGCACCAGCAATGGGAAGGAGTGCCTTCCATATATTCCAACAAAGGGCAAATTATTGCTAAGTAAAACAAATTTAAAATATCCCACGGTTTTCCCAGGGAAGATTCATAAAAGGAGCAAAGAATGGAATTTGCAAAACCTTTAGTAGTGAACCCCACACAAGTGCTACTGAGGTACTCAGAATCACAAAGTGAATTATCTTAAAAACTTCATTTGCATAAGGAGATTAATCTGCTTAGAGTCTAAGTGATAATACTTTTCTCAAATAATAGCTGAACTTTTTTTGGTGTCTTTAAAAAAAAAAAACAAAACAGATGACTGAAGGCAGGAGATCAAAGGATAAACATTTCTCCAGCTGCAATACACTGGCTTTTATCAGCATGGTCATCACAACTAGAGTCACAGTGAGCAACTTTCCCACAATGGCAAGCATAATTACATTTTCACTTCTTACACACACACACACACCTCTCCCGCCCCCACCTTTACAAAGAATCACTGCACAGTCCTATTCCTAGTCTGGGTCTGGTCAACTTCAATATTCTTTTATAGGTTTGCACTGTATGAACTTACATAATATGGAATGATGCAAATCAAACACATCATTTCACTTCATTCTTTATATTGAAAAGAAGCACTTCTCCAAGGTTCTTATGAAAGAGTAAGTCAGGCCATGAACTGCTTTGCAAACATTGCCAAGAGGATAGCAGTTCACTTCTGCCTACCCAAAATCACTTATTTTTTAAGAGTACAGAGATGGATCAGGAGCACCTAATCTCAATGTAAACAAATTCCACATATAGAAGTCATGAGAATACATATACTGTATGTATACAGTGAATACTGAGGCAATAAAATCTATGGAAAGGGAATGGAAAAGTATATGACATTTTTTATTTCAGAAGATAAACACTAGGTAAAACTCCCAGACTTAGATAAACCAGGCTGAGGTATTTACAGGCTACATCTAAGCAGTTACTCAGGCAAGAAAACTCCTTCTTAAACTTAAGTTTAAAATCAAAGAAAGAAACATGTACCTACATGCTTTTCTGGATCTGGCTGAGATGATTTAGAAATCTATGTGTAATATCCAAAGTGCACCAGTGGTTTGAAAGATTAAATTTCAATAAAGATGAAGAAGGATTTAGACATTTCTGAAAATTCTACCCTTTGCTTTTTACTTTTTTTTTTTACCACAGAATGCAACAGGTCAATAAGGATATTAACAGAAGAAACTACATTTTAGTACAATTTTGCTTTGAAATTATTTAAAGTAAATTTAAAAAACAGAACGGTAAACAAATACATGGCTAATATATTTTGTTATATGGCAACAGTAATTAGCAAAGTCCTTCAGAAAACACTGTATGGACATACCATAAACTCGGACAATTTACAATAAATCAGAATTCAAAATAAAAGGCATTTGTAAAGCTTTTACCATAATTTCGTACGTTGTTCCAGGGTTAAGACTGGTAAGAAGAACTTCCAAACTATCTGGCTTTGTTGTCACCTGTGTATAAGTTGTTTGCATCCATGGGCAGACCTCTTTATATTTAACAATATAGGAGAGAATTCTCCCATTTGGATGCAGTGGTGTATTCCATGACAACAGAATCCCAGCAGAGCCCACTCTTTCACCTGCAAGAAACACAGGGGGTCCAGGATCTAAAAAAAAAAAAAAAAGAAAAAAAGAAGTAATTGCTTGAGATATATATACACACCTATATACACACACGTGCCCACAAACAGACAGATATAAACCAGTTTTTAATTACAATTCCAGGTAATGGAGATGCCTTCACAGCTTCTATAAAGAAATTAAATCATCTGCCAGCATAAATCAGTAAAACTACTGGCTGGAGTCCTGTTACAAAATAATTAAATGAATTTTGGAACACTAGGAACATTCTTCTATAAGAATGTAAAAAATGTAATGCTAAAGATCTTCTTGGACAAAACAGAGTTTAATGACAATTTAATATCTGAGATATTCTACCATGCTTAATTTCAGTTCCTTTCCCTAAAATAATTTAAAAAATCAAACTGCACTCACTTGCAAAACATGTCTGATATGGCTACATTTTTTTTCAAATGTCTCCAAAGTCTACCACTATACATATAAACTGGGGTATGGATATTACTACAGGACACAACAGCAAATTTTTCAAAAGCTTATAAATTGTTCTTCTTTATGCTTGCTTTTCTGTTGTTGTTTTTGTTGTTGTTGTTGGGGGTTTTTTGTTTGTTTGTTTAGTAGCCAAGCTAATGAATGAATACAACTAAAACTCACATCCAGGGCTGCTTGTTAAAAATATCTGATAGTGAAACTCTCATGGTCTCTTAGAACACCTCATATTCAGTGTATTTTTTTTGTGGTTAAAGAAGATTAAAAACTCTAATGACTGTTCAAAACTGATCATAATTTCTCAAATACTATTGTTTATATAATAAATATAAAAAAGCATAGTTAAAAAGAAATTTTAAAATTTCATTAGTCATTATTTAATAACTCACTTGTCACATTTGTTGTCACTGTTCTACTCGCAGGTGAACTGTAGAGTGAAGAAGAAACTGCAGAAACTGTAACATTGTATGTTGTTCCAGGAATAGTATTAGAAAAGTCAGCCTGAAATACAACATAGATTTATTTAAATCTTTTACCAAGAATCATTAAAAAAAAAAAAAAAAAACAAAAAACAAAAAAGCCAAAAGTTTAAGCATTTCACTACTGTAAGTGATCTGTTAATAAGCTTTTAGAAATACAACAGTATTTACAACAGTAAAAACAATAGTTTACATGTGTTAGCTACAATTCAGTATTTTGCCATCTTATTTAACTACACTCCGTAAGATTTGTATAACATTTAATATTAAAGAACAACAAAATTAACTATTAATTTTATCACAGAATCACCTATCAGTGTATCTACAGAGGTTTTTCTGTATCATCATCTCTATCAAAGTAAACATGAAGGATTATAAAATTGTTTTTTGAAAGCGTAAACACAAAAGCAGCGTGAAAAACTTACAAGTTTCTGACCCTTAAGGTTTCTTTTGAAATAAACATAATTAACAACTTCATAGCAAACACTTATATAAAATACCTGTATCTTTGCAGTTCCAATAAAAAACAAAAGCAAAATAACCAGAACCACCATTATTTCTGTTAATATTATGATATTTTCCAGAGAGCAGAAGCAAAAAGTGCTCCTATTTCTTTTTGGTGGCTTAGCAGTGAAATGTTGCCTGCATTAATGATTTAAACACAGATCTTCCTGGCAAGTACACAATTAATGAGTCTGTATTACTCAATAGCTCTGCCCTTCCTTTGTTAAACTATTCATGAACCTTTGGATGACTGGCTGTATCCTTCTAGCAGACTTTTAAAAAGCAAATTTACTACCTGCTGTTAGGTAACAAACTCTGGATGCTGAAATTTGCTCTCGTTAGTTTTTCATTAACTTTCATATTCATATTTGCATTAATTAGCTAAGGAGGCAAGCTTGAATTCCTCATCAGCACAGTGCATAAGGAAAAGCTGGCCATGCAAGTCCTGTAATAAAAGCACATACTTGATACTCCCTAACTCCAAGATCTAGGATAACAACAGAACCATGATCAGGAATAAGATCCAGGTGAAATCTGTCTACATGTCCATACGGTAGTCTCCAATACAGTGAAAAAGAATGTGATGAAACATTGAAGAATTCAAGCCCTTCTGGCTTTGCAGGTTCTGAAAGAGAATTGTGGAATAAAAGGCATTAACTTAAATAACCCTCTTTGCAAATATATTAGTAGTTACAACTGAAAATAAAAGCATTCAAGAACAGTTTACTTGCTACATGAAGGTTAATTGCTAATTACCCTGGATACAACAATATATTATACTGCAGTTGCTATACTACCTCTGAGACTTGGTTGGTAATCTCCCAACTATGCTATGCAAATATTCCCATTCACAGAGAGCAAGCTCAAGTGTCTTCTCAGTGTTCGGCTAACGAAGAATCTCTGCACAGTCCTGGTGTTACTGCTGTCTTCAGTCTTAAAGCTAGCACTACTATTGTCATGAATTTTGACAATAGCTCTAGTTAAGATACAGCTGATGATGTTCTGTTGCTAGCCACAGGGTAGTTAACTTTTTTATACTTTTCATATATTTGGAATCACAGTAATTCCATTAAGTCTAGTGAGTTAAGTCCACCAAATTTGGATGGTTTACTCCTTTTATTAAAGCCAAGTTTCCACCTACCCTGTCAAACCATCTCACTTTCTTCTGCCCTTAAACACAGCACTGAATCTGTATCATCCACTCAAAGTCTAATAATGAACCAGATTTTAGCTTCTTCAATAGCTTATTAAAACATTATCTACCTTTAATATTGTATAATTTATCCACTTGTGCAATCCATATCTGTGTGTATCTGTCTCCTTTTTACTTTGGAAAGTAAGCATAGCTAACAACCGTCCCTATCTCCCAGAGCAAGCCCAGTCAGTCATGCTATTCGTCACATTTGAGATTCACCACTATCTTTGCACTCAGTTCTCTGTCTGCATTACTAACATGGTTCTTCAGAATTAAGATTGAATGTTCTAGCATTATTTATACATTAATATCGTACTGCGCATCCTGAATATCATATAACTTCTGTCCTGAAAGAGCTCCACTTCTTTCTTATTTACTGCTAATTTGCTTAGATTACGTATCTTTCATTAACTCTTCACACTGACTATCCAAAGTTGCAGAATAATTTCAAACCTATCTGGTCTGTATTTGTCTTACATGTATGTTTTTTAACTTGTTGCTTTATTGTAATACTTTCAGAACAAAAAAAAAATTAATAATATATGTGGTGCTGTGCAAGTGTATGTAAGAGCATAATTATAGCAGCCTTCCAGTACCTAACGGTGGCTTATAAGAAAGACAGGAAGAAACTCTTTAGCAGGGCCTGTTGTGGTAGGACAAGGAGTGATGGTTTGAAACTAGAAGGAGGTAGATTCAGACCACATATAAGGAAGAAAAATTTTACACTGAGGGTGTAAAACACTGGAACAGCTTGCC
This sequence comes from Tetrax tetrax, assembly GCA_009806455.1. Lineage (NCBI taxonomy): Eukaryota > Metazoa > Chordata > Aves > Otidiformes > Otididae > Tetrax > Tetrax tetrax. The sequence continues at coordinate 408,182 of WHYT01017932.1, forward strand.
CAGAGAGGTGGTAGATGCTGCATCCCTGGAAACATTCAAGGCATTCAAGGCCAGGTTGGACAAGGCTCTAAGCAACATGATCTGGTTGGAGATGTCCCTGCTTCTTGCAGGGGGTTGGACTAGATGGCCTTTAAAGGTCCATTCCAACCCAAACTATTCTATGATTCTATGATCCCATGACTGAGAATTACCTTACCACTGACACTGAAAAAAAAAGCCTCTATTCTACCCTTCTGCAGATTTAACCACATCATCAGGGAATGCATATGTGAGTGTGGTTCACTCGAGCCTCATTGCACCTGCTCTTCTACAGTCCTCCTTTTCCTTTCATGCACATGCACACATACTTCTTACCAGCAGTGGTCAGCATATTTCTATAAAGTATATAGCCACTACATTTGTGTAAAGCCTAGTGAGAACACTTTGCCATAAATTTCAGAATTTCATCTACAAAAATACTACTTAACATCTGCAATACATATTCTGAGTGAGCGGACTGAAAATTAGTCGAGGTTGAGTAGATATATTAGCGAATATGGAGTGAAAAAAACAACAACATGTTAATTTTTTAAAAAATTAGCCATTGTAAACCAGCAGGATTAGCATCATAAAGTAAAAGGAAGCACAGCTAGGTTGACCAAACTGACTTGAATCTTCCCTGCGTTAGAAAAAAATACCAATTGCAATTAAAGTATTATATCATTGCTGTCCTTGTTTAAAATTTAATACACAGACAAGATTTTTTTTCTTTTTAGTTTTACCCTCAAGACATTACCTCAAAACAAATGCAAGGATTTCCACCCCTACGTCACTTTATTTTAAAGGCTCTCTTTGGTCTCTTGCTTCAGTCCCCCTGACTAAAGCAGAAGCACCAAGAGCTCGTCAAGCACTGATCCCAAAAGCAGACATATGTGTGTCATGACATTTGGTCAAAGTAGTCAATCAATGACAACTTCCAATGTTTCTCAGGTATTTCTCATATCGCCATGTCATTGACAAAAAAAAAAAAAAACAAACTATAAAAAGTAGTATAAACAAGTAATTAAAAAAATTGGTTGTGGTAGTTCTGGTGCATCTTTCTGCTCTTCAAATTTCATCTGTATCTTACATTATTACATTACAATAAACTGCAGATATGTGTTAAGATTGAGATTTTACCCTACTAAGTCCTTGAATGGAGTAGTTTACAATCTAAAGCCTTAACTCCACAAACATTTGCAAACCTGTTTAACTTTACTCACTGAAAAAAAACCTACTGAAATCAAACAAAGGTGAAACTCAGCTCATGCATAACTCTTTGCAGGGTAAGACCTGAAAAAATAATGAAAATATTAAAAATGGTCAAAAGAAACAGGCACAGATAAATAAATGTTTCTGGCTGCGTATCACTAGATAAGTGATGTATGTCCACAACCACAGCAAACTATTACATGCAAGATCTCCTGAATTTCCAATGTTATTCCACAAAGGGAGATATACAAAGCTAAACATGCACTGTTATTGACAGCTACCGTTCACTGGCAAAGAGAGAAAGCAAGAAACCATACAGACCTGTTACAATTTCAATGAAAGCAGAAGCTCCTTCAATATTTCCTCTCAGTCTTTGCAGTGTGAAATTATAAATGCCCCCAGCAGTCAGGTCTGTAACGGTGAAGTCAGTTCGTGCTCCTGGAATTCTGAACTTGTTTATAAAGGTGTTGTTTGATAAAGATGCTTTATAAGAAGTGGAGTTAGTCTTGGTTGGATTCCACATTAAAGTCGCAGAAGAAGTATTTACCATTTTTAATGCCAGACCACATATCCCAGCTGGTTCTACAGTAAAAATTATTCACATCAATTAAAAAAAAAAAGTAATGTATAGTCCTTAAAAAATAAGAAAAGTACCATCTTTTAAAAATAAATGCTTTTTATTTAAATGTTGTGAGGGCTCACAGCATCATGAAATATTAATACAAATTTTAGAAGTATTTTTGTATGGATATATAGTAAACAGCGCCATTACGCTGCACAGGATAAAACCTGGGGATCTACCTCCTGTTTGCATTCTGTAATTTAGTAAAGTCCAGACTAGTCAGATCTGTAAGAACAGTAACACTGCTCACTGGTGAAACAGAATGAGAATGGAACTCTTCTTAAGCAGAAGTAGAGATTGTATTCAGTTAAATGTTAAAGGCGTTAAAGGAGTTATAGTCCAAACAAACCACAGAAAATCCATCAAAGGGTGGAGGTTTATGACATGCATGTATATAAATCTGGAAGCTGATTTATTTTCTGATCATGCTTAGCTGTTCTTTATCTGTTTTGGCAGTCCAGAACCCAATATAAATCAATTCCTTCCAATTTCGGCCACAAACAAACTCTCCTCTTTTTATGCTGTATCACAGGATAGTTGGAAAATACAGATTTGCTCAGAGACTGAAAACGAGTGCAAAATACAGGTTAATTTCCTGGACCCTATTAAGCTATCTGAAGCACAATTGCTCTTTTAAGGATTCTGTGGCCTTCTCCTGGAGGAGCAATCCTCCAGTCTTAATCCATGGCTTGCAAGAATTTGAGAGATGCAGAAAGGTAATTCTAAAAGTATAGAATTCTGGCAAGATCTTACTCTGCTAGAGCTGGAAGAATTTTGTGAGTCCATCTCTTTTTTTTGAAATGGGTATCTGCAACTATATCTAGACTCCTCAACTTCAACCCAGCAAGTTACATAGAAGGCTCCCATTTAAACAACTGTCACAAGAGGAAGCAGAACTCGCCCCTCAAATCTAACATTTCGTTTTGAACTATATGACCCTTTTGAGTCACTTACACCCCATGAATTAAATGTCTCTGATCATGTTCTGGTTTTCAAAAAGAAAAAAAAGACAAGTTATAATGTATTTCCTTACTTGTGATGACTTTTTTCTCCACAGCCACAGAGGAATCCAAGCCTTTAATTGTCCTTAACTGAAATAAGTATTCTGTCCCAGGGGCCAGATTTTTCACTACAGCTCTGCTGTCATAAATGGTTCTGGTAAGCAGCTTTTCATTATTCATCAGACAATAAGAAAGCTATGAAAGAAAAAATAATTTCTTGTATCAAACTATTTCACGTCATAAAAGTAATATTCAGAGATTCTAACTACCTGTTTCTATAAAAATATTTACAATATTTTCCACATTTTAAAGAAAACAAAAATCAAGAATATGGCTTAAGTTTTATATTATGTTCCACAAGGTTGATCCACTACTTACTCTAAGATTCCTTAAGAGTCTACTGCTGAAAGCAGTGACTTTAAAAGTAGATGGAGGAAGCGAAGTTAAGTCATGGCTTACAGGTGACACGTTTTGGCTCTTAGAGAAAGGATAATAAAGTGTACTCTGACTGCTCACTCACACAGCTGTATTGATGAGCTGTACAATTAATTACATCACAGAAAGAATGAGAATAGCCAATGGGTAGAAGAGCAGCCTAAGGATTAATCAACAGGATGAAGTAATAATTTTTTCTTCTAAAATGGAGGCACTTCCAAAATCTCTGTGCCTTTCTGGAAAAAAAAAAACAAACCAAAACAAAACAAAACAAAAAAAAAACCCAACAAAAAACCCAGAACTCTCAAATAAAACAAAACAGACCAACCAGCAAACCTGCACTATTCAGAGCAGAGATTCTGAAAAGAGTCCCAAGGAATCAGCCACTCAACGCTGCTCATTGGTATACCTTGGAAACTCACTTGTATAGAGCCACTGCAGAGAATAAAAGTGCTGGAGACAGCAAGTAATTGAAAATTGGACACTTGACGCCTAAAGGCTATGAAGATTCCTTCTGACCTCTCAGACAACTCTAAGGTGGGAAAACAAATTCCTGTGCTAGTCTTTCATGTAGACACAGAAAACTGTTACTGCAGACTGTTTCATATGTGCACTAGTGAAAGGGAAGATGCTCCCTGTGTCTGCCCTGCAGAGGAGGGCTCTAGATGAGCATTTCCAGCAGGCACACATGAGTTTCTCATCTGTGGCAGTTAGTACTAAGAGATCATTTATGTAGGCAACTGCCTACATTAGTGTGTCCTGGCCCACCACCCATTATTTCCTGCAAGATAAGTGGAATATTCTACACATGGCAGTGACCTGAAAGCACTTTGGTTCAGCTGCTATTCACCTGGGGAGAAAAGATCCAATTCCCCTCTGTATATTCTGCCAGCACAGTACCCTATTAAGGCATACAAAATCTTGGAGGCTGTCATCACCTTATTAGAATTACAGCACTGCAAAATGCTAGAAGCAAAGCTATAGATTAAAGATTTACATCTAGTATAAACAAGTTAGGAAAGTACCTTTTGTGCACTCTTTGCTCTACAAACTACAATATATTGCATAGAAAGATGGTGAGCTGGGATAATTAATTTTAAATGATTAGTAAAATGATCCCTTTTATGCAGGTGCACCTTACCAAGCAACCAGTCTACTGAAGCCTTTCTCATTAAACATTTAAAGATAAGCTCATTTATTCAGACAAAGCACTGTCTAATGTGGCTCCTTGCTCTATGAGATGCTGAACAATAATATTGTGCCATAAAGATCAATAATACAGATGACAATTACTTTCCACGGGATGGTAAAAATAACCTGATCACAGACAAAATTATATCTGAGGTGTTTCAAAACACGAATGACGGAACTGAATTTAATTTAAAAATTTGTAAAAATACGTGAGGCTGCATCAGCAAATTGTGTAGTGGTAGGTTAACTGGTTACTCTTATTTATTCAGATAAATGCAGCTTTACACTAATGAAAAGAGAAGAAATGCCAAGAAACTATACTAAGAATACACAGATTTCAAGTTTTAGGTAAGGATATAATCAAAGTCATGGGGAAGTGGGAGGTAAATAATTCGTGTGTAAACTGTGTAAGGCCATTAAAGCACTTTGTTCCATGGTAGTGCTACATACTACAGAATATCCTATTCAAGTAAGCTAACTGTACAAGACTATACCTTCGAAATCTTTATTTATTCAAATGATATATTTAAAGAACAGTTTACTATCACAAAGCTTTATTGTCTGCATGACTGTGTTCAAACAGTGACTGCAAATTGTGAAGGATAATACAAGACAGACTGCAAAAGACAGGATACAAAAGAGAGACTGGTTGAATGCCGTAGTGACACGTGATTCACAGGCGAAGTATTTAGATGTTATAGTGGATTATTTCTGACCAAAAAACTGAAAGAACAGATATAACTCTAGATTTTGTCCTAAGTGTTGCAAAGAATATGCTTAAAACAAGAAATGCTGAGGAGTACTCTGTAATACCAACCATGAAATATTAGAACTCAGTTTCTATGTAAGAATTGAAAAAAAAAAAAAAAAAAAAAGTCCAGCATAGTGACAGTTAATTAGAAAAGAGGAAATACTTAAAAATGATCGAGCAAATTAAAAGGAAACATTGAAATGCAACTTTACTACACAATACACTACTCAAAAATTTTGTAAAGGGAATGTAGAAATAGAAAAACCATTCAAACAGTAAAGAGGATTACTTTAAGAAAATATATCCTTAAAAACTGGAGACCATGTCAAAACAAGAAAAATAAAAACTATGAACTGGTCTAATGCATGCAAGCTAACTTAAGAATCACAGAGAAGCAGGGCAGAGTAAAAATATAGGTCAGCAGGACAAAAAAGACTGAAAAGCAAATTGAAAATTTGACAACAACTAATTAAAACATTTATTCTTACACATAGTGAGCTTATTTGGATGTTGGGGAGGCCACTAGCTGACCAAAGTACAAAGGGAACACTCAGTATGGATGAGTCCATATGAGAAATAGTAACCGAATTATTTGTTTCCCTGGTCAAGGATGATCCACTGCAAAATCATTAGTAGTGAACTATGAATTTTGAGTAAAATTGAGTTATCTCAAGTAGAAACGTCCACAGAAGAAGTTTTTTAAAAAGTCTGACCATAGTCAGAAACATAGCATGTTATTGCCTAGGAAAGGAGTAGAAAGCAAAACAGAACACACTATTAACCTTTTGATAACTCCATTATGCACTCATACCCTAGATGAACACGCAATCTCAAGAAGGCTATCAAAGGCTTAGAAAAAATAAAGACAAATATAATAAGAGACGTAGAACAGCTTCTATATAAGACTGTTGCACAAAAGACAACTGAGAAATTAAAGCATATAAAATCATGAAAGATATGTAGAATAGGGAAGTACTAGCTACCTAATACTACAAGAACCTAAATAATACCAGGTTTTTAAAATAAAAAAGTGTACTCTTTCAAACAGGGCATAACAAGATTCTGAAGTACAAAGGATTAAATAAATTCAGGAAAGTCACTGTTTTTCTTGTGAATATCCAGTTTCAACTCAGGAAATCCCTAAACTACTTAGTGTTCAAGGGCAGGAGGGTATGAGAGATAGCAAAAGTTGGCAATTTTGTCTTGTACATTGCTACATTTTTAAAAAAAAAGTTTTCTTCTGGAACTTTCTAAACAAACATTTAGATCCTTCTATATGGAATGATTTTTTTTATTTTGCAGTTTAATTAAATTAATTTATATTACAAGAGAATAAGATTCCGTTCAACCCTTGACCTGTAACCTTTTTTATTGTACGCTAGCTGAAAAATCAGTTTTGGAAAGCTTTTAAAAGCATAATTTTATAATCTTTTAAAAATTTGTTATGTATTATGAAATAGGTATTTAGCTGATCTTCTCCCATAGCAGTTTTTCTCTCTCATACTTATATGGGTTACAAAGACAAATATTTCTTGTTGGATTTGCACTACATACGGGATGATAATTTCACAGAGAAATTAAAAAAAAAAAGTAAAGGATTGCATTGTTTTTGTCCCATTCTTATCTCACCTGAAACATATCAAATCCTCCTCTTGGTAGTTTCCAAGAAAAATAGACTGTATTTTCTTCTTGCCCAAACACCTGTAAATCTGATGGTGGATCAGGATCTGAGACAAAGACAGGAGTGGATGCAAAATTTCGTATCAATTTAACCTATATTAATTTGAAGGAAATTAACATCTACAGAAGACAGTGCTGTAATTAATTATTTTATA
>WHYT01017932.1:415266-449768 GCA_009806455.1 Tetrax tetrax
AATAAAAAAAAAAAAAAGTATTATTTTTAAAATACATTACTTTATGAAAGAACTCATGTCATCAGAATGTAATGAAAACTCCAGAAAAATGATGTCATGTCCTTGCTTATCTCAAGGACAGACTAATACCTCTGCAGTAATGTGCAGAGGGACTTCCATTATCCACATGATCCAGAGCCAAACTACTTGCTGCTCTGTAATGCTACTTTGTGCAGTTCTGACATCACTGATGTGGAGTTCCTCAAAAACAGACAATTCTTCAAGAAAAAAAATGTCAGTATGAGATGTAGCATACTGGGCTGAGACCAAAGTCCCTACTAGCACAGTATCTTGTATTGAACAGTGGTCAAAGTGTATGTCTACAGAAAAGCAAGACTTGCATAGAGTGATAATCCCTTTCAGTAATCTCCCAGACTGCAGTTTGCAGCCCAAGGATTTATTGAGCCAAAGCTGATTTCTGTGAGTTTAGTAAACCTCAGCAGACTTCTCTTTTACAAATGTCTTCAGTTTCCACTTGAACCTATGACCACAATCATCATCAAAATGTCACGTGGCCAGAAGTTCTGTAACTTATCTATAAATTTAATAAACAACCATTGCCACTTTCTTGTTTTCTACTTGCTGTCTTCTAGTTTCAATCCTTAGTTCTTGTAAAGGAAATGTCAGTGAATTATCATTTCTTTCTCACTCCATAATTACCTCTCCATAACTTACCCTCTCACAAATGGTTTTACATTACATCATTGTTCCTGTATCAGTTTTAGCTCAGTGGTTCCTTAAATGCAAAACATTACATATCTTTGATCAGATTTGCTGCCCTCCTATGAACCTTTTTTATCACATCTACTATACTTTATTTTTTCACATTAGGGACCTGTTAGAGGAAAATGTAACATGCCAGCTCCAACAGCCTGAGAGGCCGTGTCCCCACATCCAGCCAGCAGCAAGGCTGAAGGTATATTCCCAGTAGACACACCCAGAGCACACATATAGACCACATATAAGAACATATATGCAGCTGGTCACACAGATCACACTCAGAGCACTCACATGAACACAGACCGCACCAACAACCTCATTCTCCTTCCCCTTCCAGCTGAGAATTGAGGTCCCCTAGTGAGAATACTTACATACATATGTACAAGGTGGATCTCCCCAGCAGTTGGGCTCAGACACTCAGTCTGCCCAGCAGATGCCCCTGGATCCCAGTCTCCCTAGTTGCTGGCACACACGTAGAGCTGGCCAGGACTTCCCAGGTCACAACAAGCGACCTTGCTGTGCTCTCACCCTTAGAGATACTCAGATGCTCTCCCATACAGAGCTGGCCCACCCACCCCCTTGCTCCCAGGCTACTTCACCCACCCACCAGCTCATCCAGCTGGATCTCACTAGCAGTCAGACACTGACTCACATACCTCCACTCGCTCTAGATGCTGCACCACAGACACAAGGGTTCTCTGACTCACGGTCTCACTCTGGTTCTGCACTCACACTCCTACACACACACACCGAATAGGAAGGAGTCAGAAAGAGACTTAATAAGATAGGACAGATTGCGCTGATCAGGTGCGGGGCACAGTCAGACAAGCAATTTACATGTGATGCGTTGTTTTTATTCCCTTAGCCCTCTATTTTCCCACACTTGTACTTCCTCAAATCGCTTAATGCCCTCCCTTTTCCTGGCTTTGATTCCTGCCTTAAGCATGTCATAATAAGTCTCGTACAATCCCAAACTGCTTTTCCATGGCATCTCCTAATGTGTCCTGCATCCTAGGCTGTAACCCCCCTTAGCCCAAGAGATGATCCAGAGAGCTCCTCCTGATGACCTGTCTTGATGGGCTTCACTCCTGTGAGACAGACCTGGGAAGGACATGGACAGGGTGTTCATTCCTGGGGAGTCTGTAATTTTGGTTCCTGCCTGCCACTGTGTTCCTGTGAACTTAAGGAGATGGGCCTTTGATGGGCTGAAGGCCCCTCTGATGGGCCTGGGAGTAGCCTGGCAGGGTATTATTTGGGTTCCCCTTCTTGCCATTGCCTCTCTGGGCTTCTTTGTGGGTGTGCAGGTGAACTTTCATTACCCAACCTAACAGGACAAGAACTGCATGCTGTATTCAAGAGGCAAGAGTACCTGGATTTCTATAGACAATACAGCGATGTTTTCTCTTCTAATATCCCAGATGCTTTTTACTTTGCTGCTGAGCTATATGCTGATTTTCTCATGGAGCTACCCATCATATTCTCAAGATATTGCTCCACACATGTAACAGTCAGCTAAGAGTTGACCATATATGTGTGAAGTTTGGGTGATTTTTGCCTTGTGTGTCACTTTATGCTTATTTAAACTGAATCATAGAATCATAGAATGGTTAGAGTTGGAAGGGACCTTCAAAGGTCATCTAGTCCAACACCCCTGCAAGGAGCAGGGACATCCCCGACTAGATCAGGATGCTCAGAGCCTCATCCAGCCTGGCCTTGAATGTTTCCAGGGATGGGGCATCCACCACCTCTCTGGGCAACCTGTTCCAGTGTTCTACAACTCGCATTGTGAAAAATTTTTTCCTAAAAATTGCAATTCCTAAGAATTGCATCTGACACTTTAACATCCATTTACTGAGGCATATATGGTCTTTTCTATAGTTACTCTTGGCTAGTTCTCAGCCTTACTATCCTGAGTAACTTTGCATCAGCAAACTGTCCTCTGTGTTTGTTCACTTTTCTATGTAATTTATAAATGTTTTGGACAGAATAGGTCCTAGAAGTTGTCTGACAATGTCCCTCCACTGTGAAAACTACCTTTATCTTCTGTTCTTTGCTGTTAGGTCAATTTAAAAAACTGGCTGCTTTTTTAAGAGCCACGGTAAGGGAATCTCACTGACAGGTCTTTGGAAACTCACAAAACATATATCAATTAAATCTCCCTTACCACATGTTTGATGACGCCTTGAAAGAATTTAAAGATATTTTTGAGGCATACTTTTCCTATACTAGTAAGATCATTCTTTGTTCTACCTCTAAACTATAAGATACTATGTAGTTTATTATTAGCTATAACTTTACAACCAAAAAGCAATGAAATAGTGGATGTATCCCTAGAGTGAATACAGCCCCAGAACCACTGCTGAATTACTCTACTAGCCAAGAACAGTGACACTGCTAGTCTCGTTCAGGTTTTATCTAGAGCTAGCAACCAAAACTCTTTTCTCTCAACACCGTCAATTCCTACACTCAGGATGAAGCTGCCATTTTCCATTGGAGCAAAATATCTCGGAATCTATGGCACTGTACATTACTGGAGACAGAGAGCAGCTCAGAGACTTTGAACTCTCTTTACTTAATGTAGTTTCACTGGAATAAGAACATCTTGCTTATTGAAAGAAGAAGTTACAGTGAACTGATACGACTCTGAAATTATTATCTTAAGACAGTATGTGAAAGTTACTGGCCAGAGTACTTACTTTCTGGTGGTATCTAAATAGACTTATTCACAGTAATATCAAAAAGAAGCAATATAACCATATTATGAGTAAAAGCCTGATATGGACAGAGAGGAGAAACATAATTAAAAAAAAAAATGAAAGAATCCTTCAGAATGAACATACTTGCTGGAGTGAGAAAAAGAAGCAGAAATATCTGACTTCAAGGGATCTTAATTTAGAAAGGAAAAAAGTAACTATGAAATAATAGTTTTTAAATGTGTAATGGAAGGAAGCAACTAGCAGCTGGGAGAAGAACTAGAACAGAACAGAACTATGCTGCTAAGAATCAAATGTCCTAACTTAAACTATAAGTAAATGTAGAAACCCCCAAATTTAGTCTGGATGTAAGGGGAGGCCAATGAGAGAACATCATAAAACTAATTTAGTTCTGAATAGCTAAGTGTGTTCAAACTCTGCATTGAAGGGAGAAATCAAACATTAAAGAAAAGTCTAAGAAAAAAGATTTTGTTTTCTGTAATGTCAGTAGCCAGTCTGCAAGTATCAGTTAGTTGACTGTACGCCTGCTTGAGTCATTATGAAGTTAACATTGGTAATACACTGTAACCATATACAAATTCTTAAAGGACACAAGTAAACAAAGAATAAGGAAAATAACAATGAAAGACAGTAAGAAGAAAATTATGAAGATGATTGAATACTTTTCTCCATTTGACACAAAAATAAAATTCAAGAAGAAAGCAAGATATACAGATGGAGTAAAACAAATGCTGAATTTTATGACATTGTGGCCTCACCTGTCTCTATTGCCTTTGTCACAAAAATACTGTCTTTGAAACCTTCCTTTTCTGTTCGAATTGTAAAGTTGTATAGCTTGCCAGGAGTAAGGTTGGAAAAGGTTGCTGTTTCTTGCTTGACCTTCTGGACCTAAAAAATCAAATACAGCTTTCACAGAACTGCTTGCAAAATTTGCTTATCTTATGTAAACGGTACCTCCACCTATTCCATTGGAAGATACAGCTTTTAATTTAACCTCTGATTACTTAATATAAGACTGAAAAATAACTGCATTGCCTATCGACAAGTTGTCTTTTAAAAAACATACCCTGAAAGCACTTGCACAATTTGCACATGTAACTTCATATTGCTGAAAATCTCCATCAGCACGGTCCCAGGCAATCTGTATCAAAGTGTCTGTAACGTTATCTTCTCGCAGATTGAGTGGAGCTGCCAGACCTACAGAAGGACATAAAACACATCACTGTTCAATTCAAGACTTTGCTTAATCCCAAACTTTTTATATCTCCTGTGGAGACATAAAAGTGAAGACAATCAGTAACAGATTCAAACAAATAGAAGGCAAACTCTGATCTCAGGCTTGCAAACACACAGACATTCCAAAACAGAAAAATGGGGAAGGAACAAAGACATAATATTGCCACTACTTAAAGAAAATTGCTTGCTTGTTTATCTTAAAATTACACGGGGCTGAATAGCATTTCTCCTTGAGGATAGAGCTGGCACTCCTAGGTGGGAAAGTCCTCCAGAATGGAGTTAATCTCTCCAATACCATCATCATAGGGCTCAGAGTGTACCTGAATATTGTCCAACAGCTCAGCAAAACTGGGTAGGCCAGGCAAGACAAATACACTTTATCTCTAATCAGTATAGCCTTGTATGATACAATTCAGATCACATTACAAAGGAGCTTCCACTCTTCTCTGCATCTCTTTCATCCCCACCACAGCTGTTTACAGCTGGAATGTATCAACATTTACACATTTTCTAAGAAAAATTATATATATGTGAGGGATCAGTATTTGTTTTTTCTTCCAAGTTTTTGGGTCCCTAGAAGAGACAGAGCAAAACCAGGTTTTCTAAGGCAGTTTCATGCTAATTAAATGCTAAGGAAATGCTTTTATAAGATCAATCAAAGCTCAAGTTTTTATTAAAATTATATTTTAAGAAAAATGAGTTTTCAAGGTTTTCACTATTTGGGAAAAAAAAAATTATCTTGCCCTCCTTCTTTCTTCCTTGTTTGATTTTATCTTATCTTATTTTTTTCCTTTTTTAACATCTCTACTCTGAAAGAATCAGAGCAGAAAAGAATTTCAAAGGAAAATGATAAAACAGGAAAATAAAAACTTCTGGAAGTATAATTTTAATAAAAATTAGGAAATTCAAAACAGAATTTCAGCAGGTATTTTAAAACAGTTTAGAACAGCTTAAGTTCTTATTAAAATTCCTTTTTAATGGCCTTGCAAGAAAGATTCTCCTTCCCATGATAACTTTTTTTAGTCTGTTTGTTATTGAATTTATTATCTTGAAAAATAGGAACCTCAATGCTGTTTTTATTTGCTTACTGATGCAACAGGAGGAAAAAACTTACTAATTTCAAGACACAGAAGTAACTCCATTGATGGTCACCTTCTTGGTAAAAATAAATGGTCAAAATGTGCCTTTTTTCCCAGAAGGCCAACAATTTATACAGCCTAAATTCCTGAAATACTTGATAGATGTTTTATAGACTTGATATAAATAACACAATTTAGAAAGTTTAAAAATTATATGGGATCATTACATTTTTTGTTTAAAAACAGCTAGTGTTAGTCTAATTATTAATTGCTTATACAGATATATCAAGGTGGTTTTTAAATAGCCTGTCTTTTCTACTATACTGAAATAAAAATCAAGTTAAGAGTTTACAAATCAAAATTTAATGTGGTGCAATTTTATAGGAATAAACTTAAAATACTCACATGTTTTTACACCAGATACGTGGTAAAAGGAGCTTAACATTTTTCCACTTTTTGTGGAGACATAGAAATCATATTCTGTTCCTGCAGTAAGGTTTTCAATTGTTATTTTACCATCGCTTTTCAAAGTGAATGTCGCATTAGGTCCTTCTTGACTTGTAACATAAATGCCATCAAATACTCCAATATCAGGCATACGAACAAACAACACCACAGCATTGCTATAAAGCACATAAGGAACTACAATTTGAACAGGCTTGGGCTCTAAAAGAAGAAAAAAAATTGTCACATGTTAGTTAAATCAGTTGAAAATAAATTCAGTGAAAACCACACAATAAATCCGAAGCAAGTGCCCTGAGAAATACGCTTGCCCGATGCAAATGAATAGTTACCAACATAAAACATGTAATTGCTCAGAAACAATAAACAACCTGATGTTTTTAGATCTTTATTACTGGAATCCAGAAGCATTTGACAAATGCTATGAATAAAAGCAAGCTGGTTTCCAAAGGTATCAATTAATTATCCTTTCAACCACCACTGTATCAGGAAGGTAAAGTAGGGATAGCCGAAAAAATATACAGAAATGTACGTGTGGACAGGGAGATGAGTATGGAGAATGAGATACATTTGATGGTTGCAATATTGACATCTTTAGTTTTCTACCCTTACAGCTGGCTTTGACAGCTGTGAAAAATCCCATGTAGAATTTTGTGTCATGTCTGTCTTCAACAAGGTATTAAATTTAATTCTACATAAAAAATTCTGGAAAAGACAAAGCCTTCTACCCTCCAAAATACTCTAATCATTTAGAACAAAATGACAATGCAGCACTTCATATATCTATAACCCGACAGCTGCAGCCTTTACATATCACGTGTACAAGTGAATCCTGCTCCTTCTTTTCATATATGCAAAAAATTTATAGTGTGCCAAAAGCACTTCAACGCCTTGATAAACTACAACTAACAGGAAAGACCTTTTGAAATCAATGTAAAGCTTTTACCTTTCAGCTGCTACTACCTCTAACTTTCCCAGCACCCTCTCATGAATAGTAGGGTAATTTCTCTCACACAGTTCACAGAACAACGAATGCATGTCCAAAAATAAATAATCTGTTTTAATCACTCTAATATTTTCAATGCCAATCAATGATAAGCCCTATTTCTTCTGTCAGTTGGAACAGGATTCCCAGCTATGGTCCTCATCACAGTTATCGGTACTACCAATGTGCTTCCCAAGGCTGCACCTCCCTTGAAAGTTAACAGCGTCTACTTTGCTGCTAACAATGAGGATCAGTACATTACATATTCTAGTTTTGATTCTTGGCTCTTAAGCAAATCGACTTGATCTATCAAATCTGTTAGATGCTAGTAACAATAAGGAGACTGATGTTGTATTGTAGTCTGCAGTTTCCACTGTTAAAAGATGTCTTACTTAAAGTGCATTGAATGGTCTTCAGTTCACTCATATTTCCATTTGTCACACTTGCCACTGCTATTTCATAAGCCATTCCAGGAACTAGGAGATCAACCTTAAATTCTTCTGTATTGTTTAGTAAAAACTTCTTAGTTTCACCTATGTCTGCATTAGGTTTCACTTGAATGTAGGATTCCTGACCCTCTGGTGGCAGCTTCCAGTGAAGGATTACGCTCTCTTCCTCTATATCCTCTGTGTGAATGTAAACAGCTGTAGGTGGACTGACAGCTAGATCAAAGAAAGAGATGTCAGTATAAAACCACAGATCAAACTTAGTATCAACTTACAATCACTTTCCAGTGATGACTTTTGGTTTGACTTCATTATTTTAGAACTACTAATTCATTTAGCTATTTCTTAAAATAGTTTGTAGAAAACTACTACAGGCAGATTTTGCTTTCTGTTTTCTCATAACAAATAGTGATTTATTTTACAAGTATATTCCGTTCCACTGGATATATACAGAATAACAAAGACGACACAACCTGAGTCACAGTATCTATGATTAGAAAAAAAAAATAATCTGTTTTCACGTACATAATTTGAGACATCATGTAATGTTTCTACTCTGCTAACATTAAATATATAAACCATAACTATTTATCAAATAGGATGTCACTGCTTTAGCACATATTAATGTACTGTAAGTAAGTGAATGAATAAATAGGAGGATAGGCATGTTCACTCTTCTGGAAGGTTCTGAAGTTAGAACCAGTAAACAGAGAATATAGAAAAGAATTCCTCCGACTTTCCCCCAACACATTCCAACAAACTGCAATCTGTACATGGCCTTAAAAATAATTTTGTGCCTTGTATTTTCAATGTAACCTCTGTCTTGTGAAATAAGACCTCCGGAAAACGGATACATCACCTGTTGTGATTAATATAGGCTTCTCGTGGCAGCTT
Source organism: Tetrax tetrax (assembly GCA_009806455.1). Taxonomy (NCBI): domain Eukaryota; kingdom Metazoa; phylum Chordata; class Aves; order Otidiformes; family Otididae; genus Tetrax; species Tetrax tetrax. The sequence goes on from WHYT01017932.1 coordinate 423,842, forward strand.
AGAGTTCCTTTTTCCGCTACGTTCTGTAAATATACCTGATACTGATGATAAGGTTTTACATTTCCTATTACTATTGAAGTCTTGCTTTTTTCAACTGCTAACTGTTCCCAAATGTTGGTTTCAGTATCTAATATGCTGACCAGGTGGTAATGAAAAGAAGCACTGGATGAAGGCTGTGGAGGCTTCCACTTTAAATGTATTTCTGCAGATGAAACATATGTAGTCTCCAACTTCTCAGAATGCAATGGTCCTATTTAAGAAGATTAGGAAAAGAAATGGAATAATAGCTTCTGATATTTTTTTTACCAATACCTAACTTTTTTTTTCTTCTAATACAGCCTGAAAAGCTAATAATACACTTACTTATATAAATGCTAAACAGCATCAGAGAAAATCAAACATAGTAATTTTGACTGTATATCTAATACTGATATGCAGGGGAATATTCTCACTATCAAATCGAGGTCTTCTGAAACACCTAGCTCTTTATGTAGCATTCAGTCTCCTCAGTTAGGTTCTCTCTCTTGTACGTCAGTCAAATCAGAAACATCATTTAAGGCAAATGCTATGAATTACCCATGTTGGTTAAAACCGAGTCCTAATTAATTAAATGGCAAAATCTACTGAATTTCAGAAAGTGTAACTCACACTATTTTTATCCATCTTTTTTAAACAGTTCTTTATTATGTCTCCTACACCTCTTCCAACATTTTAGTCACAAGTCTAATAATTAGTAAATCATCCTATTTTTCCTTGCCTGCACAATCACATTTCTGTAGATAGCAATGTTCCAGCTGAAAAGTTGATTTCTGAGGTAAGACACATATTTGCTTCTCATAGGAGAAAACAAGAATTTATTTCCTCTATTACAGAGGTAACTTGCATTACAAGGTCCTATATACATAAAACAAACCATCAGATTAAGGAGCAGAGAAGCTGATAGGCACAGGAGAAGGGAGGACTTTCAAGTGCATGAAAGCAGCCCAGGGGAAGAAGTGACACAAAATGTACTGTGGAGAAAAGGACAATTCTTTCCTCTGAATAAAAACCTGTATTTTGTTCTGACTTTAAGAAAATATACCTCTGTCTCATATTTGGACTGCCTTGCCAGAACTGGTAAAAATGTTAGGGCATTATGTTTTCTTTAACTTTTGCAAATCTGAATATTTTCCCACTACCACAGAAACATGAAATTGAAAAAAATCTACACCTTAAATTGTGCCTATGAAGTAATTTTCCCCTGAGGACATGTCCATTTGATGATCTTTATATGCAAAGGTATTTTTAATCTTTATCAACTAGCAAGTTTCATTTGGCTTCATTCAGCTAGATTTTACTAGAACACAAGTCAATTGGTTCAGGATTTTTTCCTATGCCGTACTGCATCATACAGTGGGTCAAAACACAATGTGTTTTTAAACCATGAAGCTTGTCTTAATTTTTACTGCAGATATAAAGGGATGTCTCTTTCTATCCCAACAAAATCTTTTACTTCAGATTGGAATGTATGCATCTGCATTTCATCAGCATGGCCAAAAAATACCTTGCTGCTACTCTGACATTCAGCTTTCTCTTTGGGCATCAGTAGGAATTCTGCAAGTAAAATTAAGGTAAGAGTAAGCTTTTAAAATGTACTTCACAGAAACAGACTTTGTAGCTGGTGTTCTTCTTGGCTTTCTGGCTTTCACTGAAAACTCCTGAGTTTTTCCTTATCAATCTCAATGAAGCATTTCAGTATAAAAGCAAAATGTACACATTGGAATCCACTATAGTCAACTAGTTAATCCCAGATTCAGAATTCACATCAACAAAAGGAATAGTGTAATTAAAGGAAAAATACAAAAGTGTATCATTATCTGGTTATTACTGCTATTTATTTTTGTAACTTACTTGTTTCTACCTTCAGAATTGGACTTAAGATAGCCTGTGCCCCTTCTGAGTTCCTTGCTGCTAACAGAAAACTATAGCAAAAGCCAGGAGACAACTGCACAATTTTTGTTTGAGTTGTATTCACAGGCAAGCTCAGAATGTCTGGTTTCCACTGATCAAAATAGTACTTAATTATAAGTGCAAAGCCTGACTTAAGCCATATGTCCATATCACTCCACACAAATACAGCTTCAGTTGTCTTGACATCATGCACACTAAATGTGAAGTTTTCTGGTACCAGAGGTACTGAAAAAGAACACAAAAAATAAAAAAAATAATTGAAAATAATGAAAACCTTTTCCTTTTTATATGAGTATCTGCAAAGATAAACATAATTGGGGAAAAGCTTTTAGACATAAATGAAAAAAAAGTGGAAAAAATATAGTTACATTCATATTCACAAATATATGGTAGCTGTATATAGCAGAAAAATCCTGTGAAGAAATAGCCTGGACCAGTGGGATCTCTCTGAAGGGCATAGCAGTCAGTTTCGTTTTCTGGTATCATTGACAAAGTTGAGATACCAGCCTTTAGAAGACAAGGAGATCCATCTGTCCACAGGAGCTGACCTTCTTCCTACATCGAAAAAAAAAAAAAAGGAAATAAAAACTCCATGTATTTTTACACTACATTGATGAATTATTACGGCTTTTGTCATTGCAAGCATATCTCCTAAACATCCAAAATTTATGTACTTCATTTATACAAATTAATTATATAGGAACATTTTGAATGAAATAAATATTTCAGGGTAAAATTATATCCCTTCTATTGCAATAGATTGCAAGGTAATAATATAATATAATAAAAGCTACATAAGTCTAACATAGAGTGTTTGATCATTACAACCAACTCTTTAAAAATCACTATTAATCAAATAATGTAACCATTGGGTGATGGATAATTTTCTAAAAATGTTATTCACTTTTAAAAAATTAATTCAGTCAAAAATATTCATAAATTCAGTCTGAAAGGAATAATAATTCAGCTGAAAAAAAAAAAATCCAAGGCTAGATGCACAGTTAGATGAGGAGGTGCTGCCTTCTCCCCTTTCTCCCATTGGCCAGTAGCTCAGCTGCTAGGACACTCACTCGCACCTGACTCCAAGTTTCTAACATTCAAGGTACTTCCAGTTTCTCCAGCAGAACCCTATAAATATTAGACTGGGGCAACATGATATTTTCAAGGGAAGATGCTTGTAGAACATGCTCACAGCATTGCAACGTAGACCCCTCTAGTGGGAGACAGGTTTCAGTCTGCGCTGCACTAACATATACTAATATCTACAGGGGATTAATAAAAACCCCAGCACACTTGTGCATGACATTAGGGCACTCTCAGAAGGTATACTAACATAAGTGCTTTCAGGCATAGCAAGTCTGTGGCCCTACAATCTAAGTAAATGCTTTAAATACTGTAATAGAGAAAAGTTGAGGTACCACTGTAATTTTAAAACTTCCATTGTTTTTCCATTTTGTTATATATTCAAAATATATATTTTGTTAGATATTCAAAAAGGGGGGAGGGGAAGAAGAAAAAAAGATTTTTTTCCTTTTCTCTGAGAAAACAACAAAAAGTCATGTTTGTTGAGACTAAGCCTATTTTTTTTTTCAATTCATCTGTTGAACTGAAAAAAAAAATCAAATAAAATACTGTGATGTCTTTCATTTTCCCAAGAGAGCGAAGAAGATTTTCAATGGTATGAAATAATTCAACTTGACTTTCAGGAGGACTTGCATGTCTACCCTTCCATTTCAAAAATACTTTGTAAATCAATGTATATCTTTTTCTTATACTGGTCTTTCTGTGCACCAGAATTAACTACAAGCACAGGAAACCACAAGATACTACTATGATGCAAACCTCTGTAACACTGCTTGTAAGTGAAACCTCAGTAAATAGTCTTTGGCTGTTCAACCTTTTCCACTTCCTAACTTTGAAAAACAGCAGACAGTGTCAGGAGAGATGTGAGGGTATGACCAAAGCCCTCCATTCATTCCTACCCAGCACACTGACCTACATCTCCAGGCTCCCTGTTGTCTTTCACAAGGACGCTCACCCTTGGCAGGAAGGGTTTGAACACAGAGAGATCAAAATAGGGTTAAAGAAGGAGGAACTGTGAGAATATAAATGCTACAGAACTAATCCTTCTCACAATATCGCTATTTTTTAACAGTGTCACAGTGCTCGGCAACTTTCCTAAGGCTGCTGCAATATTCAGAGTAGGTTATAGTTTCAACTTTTTTTCATGGAATATTTCAAGTCCCATGGGTACTGGCAGAAAAAAAAAAAAAGAAAACAGACATTTAACTCCCTAATGGTTGAAATATGAAAGAGAAAGCAAAAATAATTGAATCTGTATTTTTCATCTCAGATTTTAAACAAGTCCTACAGTTCCTTGCATATATCCCATGATCTTTGAACACCTGGGATAAGTACAATTTGGAGTTCTCTTAAGATGAGAGGAAATGAAATCAATGACACTTAGAAGGACTGTAACATGTTCATACAGGACTTGAACATGCTAATTAAATACAAATATTTAGGAAAGAAGTGCTTGAAAAACAAGCATTTTATTATTATTCCTTGCTACTCTTGAAACAAGGTACTCCTCTAATTCATTCAACTGACTAGACTGTCGCAAACATACAAATGCATGCAATGATTAAACAGTTGACTAACAGTCAAATTCCAAACTGTCAATTAACTCTTTTCTCTATAATCAGAGTTTAAATAGAAAAAAAAAAAAACCCACACCTTTCTAGCACTCTTTCCAACATGCAAAAATATTAGGCTTTCATGAGACATCTATTTCTGGCAGCCTTTTACAAACAGTACCTTATTTCTAAAATACTAAGTTGGTTACAGTTAATATCACTATGGTGTAAAAATTACAGCAATTCTAAAATACCATGCATAAAATAATATTACATGTAAAATGCATATATTGTCTTATTAACATACTGGTTAGTATGTTACTAACCAGTAAGCTAGAGTGCTTCTCTAACCACAAATCTAGACAGATTTGTGTTTCCTCAGTTTGCATGTTATCCCACTCTGACTTGTCTATGTAGCTTTATTAAGTTATTTAACAGAGTCTGAAAATAAGATATTTTCCATCTATTATATGTTTACTGCTTACTTCCTGCCCTTACAAATAAGTTTACTTTGTTTTTACTGTTTCTCACAGCATTTCTTTTTAAAATAATTTGACCCTAACAATATTAAAATTAAATTTCACGGTGTAAGTTTTCCAAACTGAAAAACAGCAGCTTCCTCTCAACCTTCTGATACTTACCACAAAGTAAGTTTTCACTAAGCCTAATCACAGAAAGACCAGATGCCACATTTCTGGCAGAATGCCTCCATCTCTGAGAGCTTTCCCAATACTTTTATTTATCTCTGTAGCTGTTTCCAAACTGCACACCACACCACGGTGAGCCATTTAATAACAGCTGAGCTGGAATTAAGAACCCTCATATCCCAAATATGGGTAACAGGAAACTTTTTACAAGAAATACCTTGCTCCAATCCCTTCTTCCACTGGCCTATCCAGCATCCATACAGGACAGACCTTGCTAAGTTCAACACTCAACATTTCAGACCTGCATCAAAACTGAGAAAGCCAACACTAGACTTTGATAGCCATAGCAAGCAACACACGTACAGCATGATTCAAAATCTGGTAATGCAGCACCACCTACAGGTAAAACAATATCCTTGTGAAGTACTCACACACACACACAAAAAAAGAACAATTAAACAGTTTATGTATAAACCATGTCTTCTTTTCCCAGCTATAGCCTGCTAAATATTTTCAGTATTTCTACACAGGAAGAAGTAACTACTCCTCTTCTAACTATTAATAGCTATACAAACAAACAACCAATTTACTCCATAGCATGTTTTATTCCAAAGAATGGGGCTCTATATATCAACATTCATCTGCTTCTATATACGTAACAGCAAAAAAAAAGATAAAATAAACTGACCTTTAGGTCATTAAGACCCGTCCATAACATGATTATTTGACTAATTGTCTGGAGATAAGACAAAATAAAACCATGTTCTTCTTCACTCCCTATGTCAAGAAGATGCGACCCTCGTGAAGATGTTTCACAGATTTGTTTTGCCATCTTCCATGGCTTGCTCTCTTTACCCATTCGATAGCAGCTGCTTTGAAATGCCACCCACCCTTGGGAACAGGTGCCTATAGGTAAACAAGGACAAGATTTTAAAGACATTCTGTGCCATTTATGGCACTGGTGCAGCTTTAGATTTTCTATGAGTACACAGACATTTTGATGATGATAGCATTTAATTAATTAAAAACTGCAAACTCCCTACAATTCAGTAATTCTGAATCAACCCTCTTGCAAAATCCTGAGTGTCTTAAAAAAATCTGATTGACTGAATTAAAAGAGTACCAGCTACAGCCCACTGAAGCAAAAAAAAAAAAAAGAAAAAAAAGAAGGGATCCATTAATTTTTATTCTATTCTAGGAAAAAAAGTTAATTATTTAAGCTTAGTTTCTGATGGCTCATTTTTTAAATTTTAAAACTGAAGTTAACAGATAATTTGTTTTTTAACAGTTTCCTGAGTTTAGGAATCAAGTCATAACATCCTCAGAACACTGCCTCCTTCAAAGCACTTCTAACAAAACAGTGTAGCTAGGTTAGACACTCAACAGTACAAATGCAGCACTTCGAATGGTGGCAAAAATTCCTTACCAAATTCAAGATTTTCCCTGCCTTTTAACTGAAATCATACAGCAAATTCAATCCATACACTCAAAGAATTACAATGCCAAACCTCAAAATCCTCAAAATTCACTTGATTCTCTTTTAGACTGCAAAAAAAATATAGTTAGCTTTAAATATTTGCACATACAAATTTGAATTCTTGCTCCTGAAAATACTAAGAAATATTAAGTAGAAATAACCTTTTCTACTTCATTCACACTGAATTTCTTTCAGCTTTCTAGAAATGAAACAATCCATGTCTATTAAAAACTGTAAAATGGAATACAGGCTTTTTACGATTTACTCTTAACTCTTCTAGAAAATAGGCAGTGCTTCTGTGCATTCACTGTGACTACAACAAACTAATACATACCTGTTTCAGCTTGAATACCCAGTGACTGAGACACATTTACAAATTCCAGATGTAACTGTTCAAACACAAACTTAAATATATATAAGGTGGCAGGTGTCAAATTATTCCACACAAAGAATCCACTGGGGTTTTTTATAATCTGAGAAGAATCGTTCAGTGAAACTGAAACTGAAAATTCTTTAGTCATTGTACTCCAATTAAAAGACACTGTAGTAGTTGTCACAAGTGTTTTGATGTCATTTTCTGAAATTCCACCTAGTAGACCAAGAAAAAATAAATACTGTCTTTACCACATCAGCATAATCAGCTCACAATTTTATTTGATTTTTTTTTCTTTTAAGAAGTGATGAGGGATATGCACAGTAGGCAAGGAAAGGTAGTGTGAAAACAGAAAATGTCTTACTGAGCAACTAAGAAAGTCGTGCTCTTTCTTATCCTTATGGTACATAAACTTATGTTTGAAGCAACCAGAAATAACAGTTAAATGCACAGTTTAAGGAGCATTTAACTCTAAAAGTACATACTTTCCCAGAATATCAGTTAAGTAATAGATGCCAAGTACAGTAACACATTAGTAGCATAACCATGAACTATTTCCTGTAGCTTGCTAAACGTACTAACTTTCAGCAGAGTCAATGGCTGCTGCAATGTTTTCAACTTACTATTTTTCCCAATGATGGTGTTTGTATTCAGATTCTAGACTGTATTCCAAAGCTAGTATGAGCTTGTAATCTGTACAAAGGTAATGCTATAAACTATTTTAAAGCAATTTAAAAAAAAGTACTAGAAATCCCTTTCATTCTAGTAATTAGTGAGACTTGTGGTTCTGAAGATATTTACAGCTATAAATGATGGTTTTATAAGTTCAGTGGCTAGACTTACAAATTCCTGTACTAAAAGTCAGCCTTATTTAGTCACAATACTAAGACCTTCCAGTGGCTCATTAACCCATTTTAAAGAGGGACTGTCATAAAGCAGAAACAAAAATATTTAATATTTAACCAATATATTTAATTTATATAAGACAAACAATCACAACTCTACATTGATATGAAATTGCCAGGCGGCAAGTAAATAAACTAACTATAATGACAGCAAAACATTTTTGTGCTACACTACTTACGTGTCTTAAATGATTTTACACTTATGATTTGGCCATTTTTTAGGGATTCTATCATAATATCATACTTCTGATTTTCCTCAAGCAGAATTGTAGTACTGACAGGTTTCTGTTCAACTTTAGAAATATTTCTTACATTCTGCAAGTTAAAAGAATTTCTGGATATAGTGAAAGTAATAAAAACACAATTCAAAAATTACCTATGAATTTTTTTAAACGGTAGCTTATATTGCAGCATGTCAAACTTAAGGTTGCACTAAAACTGCAAAATACTCAATGCATTTAAACCAAAAGATTTTAGAAATCAAATTATTAACAAAGACCTTCATATTAAAATCCCCATATTTTCTTTAAGTTCCAGAATATCCTGTGCTCAAAATAAGAACACTACCCTCCCATAGAGATCTGGGGGTAGGGCCTGTGCCTCTCCAGGAGAAGTTGGACTTCTACTTCAAACCACAGTACCTTGAAAAACCTGTATATTCTTAACTTTGAACACACGCCTATCTAGCCTTATTCAACCAGGATACTCAAAGGTCTTTTAAGTCCTACTGGCTTCAACAGGGCTCTATAAGAGTGCACATAAATGACAAGTTACAGAATTCAGTACAATTTTTCCAAACTGTCTCTTTATTTCCTATTTTACTTTACTATTTTTTCAAAGAAACAAACACACAATACTACTAAACACTGGTATGTACAGCTTAAATACATTTTAAACTACTTCTTGCTTAGACTGACTTTACTTTTTGACTGAAAGCATCTGCTTGCTGGTATGTTACAATATAATAGTCTGGATCCTCCCCTTTGGCAAATTCAGTCCACTCCATCAAAACTACTCTGGCAGGCTTTTTCACTTGGTCACAGTCTAGACTCTCTGAACCCTGTAACAGAAACATACATGAATGCAACTTAGCAGAAAATGCAGAAAATGTACCTCTAACTAAACACTTAAATTCTGTCAATTCTAACTGCTTTTACCTAGAACTTGTCAGCTAGCAACAGTTTTTATACAGACCAGTATCATCAGCCCTACTGTGTGACACACCGCAGCTGCATAATTTTTTACAAGTTCTGCAGGTACAGGTTTCTATTTTTCTTTCTCTCTCCAGAGGTGGCCAAACCATGTCAGTGGACACAAATAGGCCCTACCAGGAAAAGAGAAATCTGTCATCATTTTAGAAATGAGGTCAGAGATTTCACTTGTAATGTACTTATCGTAATCCCATTTACCAGTCAGTTTGGAGCTGGCGTGTTCTCACATTTCATGGTAAAGATTTCAGTGGCATCACTTTCACAACTTCTGGATATCTCAGAATAAGAAACAGCAACATTCAAGAGATAATAAATAATTTATTAAACACCACCCTACCAATCCTATTTAGACATGGCAGTACAAACTTTGTTCAACATTTCAACTTCCTACAGAGGTCAATTCATTGTAGCTCACAAAATGCACTGCAACTATATCCATCTCAAGAAGTCCTTAGACTGCAAATGGTGGGAAATGAACACAATATAGGTAATTCTCGTATTATGCTGTTCTTACAGCTGTCCCCAAGGATTTGCTTTTTTCCATTGTCAGAGATACGATACTGAGCTTGCTGAAGTTTTTATTTCACCTCATACCACAATCCTTAAGAGCCAGGTAGTCTCAACTACTCTGAAACCATCAGGAAACTTCCCTGACTAAGGTGGATCACCAACTGCTGCATGACAAAATATAAATATAAATATGGACAAGACCATTGCAAAGTACTAGAAAATTAAGCAGAAAGATACATGTGTTTCCTACGTGTGTGGTTCTTTTAATACACTCAAATTAAACACAAGGGGCTAATCCACAAATGGCAGTTTCAGCTCAGAAAGTGAAATACCTCCTGCAGAAGTACACTTCCTAAAGGCACAGCCAGAGTATACCCCTGGGTACAAAAAAAAATCTTAAATTTCCAGCATCAAAATGCATGCCTGCAGTGTCCAAAGGGTGACAATTTACACAGCAATATGAGCTAACTTAGGGTGTTGAGGTCTGTTACTTCTTCTGGGGAACACCATTAAACCAGAAGCAACGGGTAATAAACAAGATTAAGGATCTTAAGAGAGCTTCCACCAATTTAAATAGAAGGAAGACTGTGAATGCTCAGTAGCAACAACTGAGAGGTCCCTGTGGCTGACAGAATGACAAAAATGCAGTCCAAATCACAAAACACCAATTTTCATCATTCAATTAGATCAATCTATGCATCATCAAAAAAGGGAATGTTTTTCTTACCTTAAATAAATATTTTAATAAAATCAGGAGAAGAATTACTTGATCCATAGAGAAAGAAACTTTACAGTCCCAGTGCCTTATGCGTTTGAATCACAACAGCTTCAAAAAAAAAATTGTGTTTAAAATTCTAAGAAATAAGAAAAGAAAAACTCATACACATATTTATACTTCACATAGCTACAGCAGCAGCCAGTGGTGCACCCAAGATTTCCGTCTTCACCCTGGCCCTGCCTCTTCCCAGCCTGATATAAAGTTTCCCAAGATCAGCAAAAGGCTGTCCTTTAACCTCACTGTACTAGGGATGTGCCTGTTGTTCATTAGGCAATTAAACCCCCCTCAGTGTGAAAAATGTCAGGGTTTTTTTTAAGTTTTATTAGTGATTACTGGATTGAAATTTTTTTAAAACAGTGTAACCCCTTGCACTTTTCCTCAAGAGACTCAGGCTGTTTTCCACAGCACACATTTCCAGCAAGTTGCTCCTTTGCCAGTGTTCAAAGTAAGCCTTGAAAGAGTTTTCTGGGGAAGCACTGAGCACAGCTGCTTGTCTTGCTAGGGTGTCCAAGAAGAATCAATATAAACAGTGTAGGTTTATGATCATTTCTGTTAAATTTGCTCATCAAAAGACAGGTGCACACCAGTATAGCACTAGGGACTGCATGAGAAAGCCTAAAATTGCTTACAGAAGATACAAAATCCTCTTCCTCAATATAAAAGCAGAGTGTGTAAATTTCCTAACTGACACACAATCTACTTATTAGAGCACTTCTTAAATTTCTATTTAGTAACTACAGCACCCAATTCCCAGGAGAAATCTTTACAGCACTAGGAAGACGAGGGCATTAACAGCGGGAGGAAGAACCACCACTGCCTTCTTCAGGCAGCTTCCCGCCGCGGCAGGCCCGCACCCCAACAGCTGCCGCAGCCATCTTAAACCACCCCCTTCGCTTTTCCCAACAAGGGCCCTTCCTTCAGCAAGGAAGCCTGGAAGGGCAGCGCTGGGTTGTCGAACTCAGAGCCGAGCAAGCGGCAGCGGGGTGGCCGCTATCGCCTGGTGCCGCCTCCACTGGCCCTCCCCGCTGGGGGGACGCTCCCCTTCCCCGGGAGGGGACAGACACCAAGCTCCAGCCCTGGCAGGTGTCTTTGCCAGCAGTGGGCCGGGCCAGCGTGAGGGGAAAACGTGGAGGCGGCCCAGCACGGCAGATATAAGGAAGATATTTTTTACACTGAGGGAGGTGAAACACTGGAACAGGTTGCCCAGAGAGGTGGTAGGTGCCCCATCCCTGGAAACATTCAAGACCAGGCTGGACAGGGCTCTGAGCAACCTGATCTGGTTGGAGATGTCCCTGCTCCTTGCAGGGGGGTTGGACTAGATGACCTTTAAAGGTCCCTTCCAACCCTAACTACTCTATAATTCTGTGAAATGGGGTGTGAGGGGGCTGGGTGCAGTAGGCTGAGTGTTTGTGTGAAGATGTGCTTTGAATGCAGCACCTCTCTGATCGCCTCCATCACACTGCTTATGTTTTGTTACCCAGCTGAGCTGGAATGTGGGCTCTTAAATTCATTACGAACAGATGTTCCTCAACTCTTTTTACATGTAACAGCTCTGTCTTTGGGGCTTCAGAAATAAATGTGTGCAAAGTACGAAAGTTGCTCCCAGGAGTACTGGTTTTAACTTGCTTTGAGGAAAATACATTTCCCTTAGGCATTACAGAGTTTCAGAGTATGTTTCTGGGTACTATTAGTAACATACAATTAAAGCAACTAGCGTGAAGTGCTGCATTGTGTCCTATTAACTTGCTGGACTCTAAAGAGGCATTTTAACATTCAAGACTTTACATTAAAACGATTAAATCAGATAGCTTAGGGATGAAGCTGGTCTCAGAACCCATACAATTGCTCCCCAGTGTCACATCGGTTTCCTCCCAGTGAGCATCGCTGCTGTGAAACACAGGCATTAGGCCCAGAGGACAAATAGACACTGATATTATTCTTGCTGCTGGAGTCACTGTAAAGATCTTCATTTACCTCCTTGGGGCAGAATTTCTCCTTGGGGCAGGATTTCTGATTCTCCTTATCAAGCTGTTGGCCTCTGTACAGAGGTCCCACACAAAGTTACCAGTGCAAGCACCTGTAAACGAAGAATAGACAAGAATACATAACTGTAGGACCACAGATTTATTTCCCAAAGGCTACTGAACAAGAACTTGGCTCATACAAAAACCTTGGGTGACATTGGCCTTTGGTCAGATTTGAAGCAGTGAATTCAGAGGTAAACTTGGCTCAATATAATGCCCAGTGCTCTAATATGCCCCAAATTAACCTTTTTAATAGAAAGTTAGTTTTCCACTGTGCTCTTTGAAATCAAATCAGTTTAATAAGCTGATAAAAATTGTTCACAAATTATTTCCATACAAAGTAATTATAGAATAAATAAAAAATTGTGCCACTGTATATATGTACCGTAAAAATGAGCAACACTCATATTATATACTGTGTATTTTCTTAGGTGCTACTGTCACATAATATATTATTTCTGTCTTGAGATAGTATCTTGTTTTTCAGTGGGTTGTTCTTCATTTTTCCTGAAACCTATATCCAACTGAACTTTGAATCGTGAAATAAGGAATAGTTTTTAATTAGAGCTTTATTTAGAACTTCTAGTAAACAATGCAGACTTAATCTCACAAAAAAAAAAAAAAAAAACATTTTGAAGCTTTTGTGTTACTCAGGCTCAAAGACAGACGTGGTAAATCAAAAGCTGCTGCAATGAAAGCCTTGGTCTCAGAACAGCCACTCTCTCTGAGAAATACCCACACATACAGAGCACACATGGGTGTATCACCTGAATGCTATTTTAGCTGTAAATGCCACAAGTTAGCTGCTGCCTATTCAGCTGTTTTACAAAGCAAATGTACTCATTTTTTTCCAGAGCACTTTGTAGTCACTGAGCACAAAGGGAGGCTTTATTAATGGGGCGATTTTCAGACAACAGCAGGAGCCCTCTCTTTTTTAACCTCATTAAATTAAATGTGCGTGGCACATTCCACGTTAATCAAAAGAACACTCCCCAAAACATAACCACTTTCCTTTTATTCAGCATTTCTAGTGATTAAGTTTTAGCATCATTAACTATTGGTTTTCTCCAGAATGCAACATCAGTAGAGAAGCATTTCTTCAAGTTCCCCCATTCTTCGTATTAAAACTACTTGTAAAAGTAGAAACTACATGTATAAGGCTTTTTTTTTTTTTCAGACGTCTCCTTGCAGCGAGATTCTCAAATCTCTGATCTTAGGATCTTTTACCACTGATTTTGATAGGCATAGGACCACCTAGTTGGTCTATGTGTAGAATTATTTTTCAAAATAGGCAAAAAAAAAAGCAGTTCTAAACTGATCAGTGGCTGCCAAGAACTACTCAGTGAATCGTATTTGCAGTTACTAGAGTTCAGTGCTCTTCAGCTCTGAATGTGCCCTGTGGGATGGATCTATCTGGGAACAGATAGATAATTTTTCAGGTTTCCTTGCTCTGTAGGCAGCTTGCACAGACCCTTTCAACCATAACCTTTTCTCAATAAAAACCTTTTTTTCTTTTGCATTAATGTTAAGTGCTGAAATCTATCCCTTAAAAGATCTTTTACATTCACGTTGTGAATGTTTTTTTAAAATACATTCCCCAGAATGGTTGGGTGTGTGAAATCCAACCTGATCTAGTAAATATAGGACCAATATCCCACTATAACTATAAACATTTTCTGCTGGTGTTCTGGTCTTCATGCTGCCCCTCCATGATCGCTCTATTGCTATGGTTATGTGTGGTAACTCATTTATGTTTTGTCCCTTGTACTAGAACACACATCTGTGCAATTTTTCTATAGGACATACACCTGTACATTATTACATCGGCAGCATAACCTCAAGGTAACCTCTGGAAAAGGATTTGATGGGACAGAACTTGAAAAAAATTAGTTCAAGTCAATGTTTCGCACTGCTAGAGTATTCCTGACTGGTACTTACACAGTGACTTGGCAGTAAGATTTTTTTATACAAAGATGAACCTCTGAAATATTTGGAAATTGGATTTGTCCTTTAAATTCTTACAAAAGAAGAGATGGAAGAAAAAGAGCTGGAAAGAGTTAAACAGAACCGATGCATAATAATAATTTAAAAAAAAAATATTATCCAGGCTCTGTAAGCTGGGTTTATCAGCAGTGCAGAGGGTCAAGAGAAAAAAATTGAATTTGTGTCAGGAAAAATGGAGTGCAAAAGAAAGGGATAAGGAGCCACATGTGAAGCAGTATTTTGTAACTGCTTAGGCACTGTTAAGAGCACAGTGACCGTTTGTCACTTTGGAGTGTATTCTTGTAAATGCCTCCACCTTTTAGTGTATTATGTGGCTTGTAACTATGTTCAGATGACATATTTCAGGCCTGATCCTGCTCTCAAAAGGAACTACTAACAAAGACCTCAGTACAAATAGTTTTCTCACCAATACACTATTTGGGAAGATGCCTGCCCGCAATATGGAAAAGTAATAAATCACACAAATGTGTTAAGTTTTATTTTCAATTTTTAGTATACAGATTTGGCTAGCTAAAAATGAGAATATTAATTGCCTGAATACCTATTCTCTAGGTCTTCAATTTTGTTAAATAAAAGACACAGTAAGTGGCTTAAACACAATATTAGAAGCTATGTTTCAAATTCTTACTGCATACTGGGGCAGGAATGGGTCTTAATAAATGACCTGGTAATAAGGAATGGAATTATGAAAGTCAAATACTATAGATACAAAACCTTTCTCTTTTGTAAAGATATATTCAGTTGCAATCTGATTCTAAGTATAAAGATACATTTATGTGAATCACTAAAAAAAAATCTGCATAGTTTTATGGTAAGCCTTTAAATTGTGGAATTCACTTTGCAAGCACAAGTAGGAGAACAGAGGAGCAAAAATCTGGGAATGAAGGGCAAGTGCAACCAGCAACAAATGGGGGAAATGATGGGGCATGGCAAGACTGCAGCGTAAGGCATGCACTCCGTCAGGCACACAGCTTCTCCCCAGATCCTTATATTTTCTGGTGGCAGCGTGGGAGTTTGAGTCGCGTGCATTCCCAGCCTCTTAGGGGAGTAGAAATTATTGGAGTCTTAGTTTCAGAGGGAGTGGAAGGGAGGGAACTCTGTGGGCATTAAAGCTCTTTTCGTCAATAATAAACAAACTAATTAATTTTGGTATTTAACTAGGCTAGGTTTGGGTTGGATCAGCTTTCCAAACCAGCTCACAAGATGCCTGCACAATTCGAGGCTTGGGGTTGAGGCAGGAAGGAAGAGTTGAAAGGAGATGAGGAAATCGAGAGAGAACCACAAACTGCATCTACATTTATGTATAAGCTACAGATTGAGGAGATATTTGGAGCAGAACAGTCGTGCCACACTGCAGGCCGATTCAAACCTTCTCTCCATTGCAGGGCCTGTGAGGGCCTGGTCATGTTATATGAAACATATGGCATTATGCCAGCGTCACCTTCATGGAGGTAATAGGGATGGGATGGCTGTCCTGAAAGTGGTTTGCAAGTTTTAATAGATGTTCACTTTCCAACAGGCCAAACCAGTCTGAATTTGAAGCTGAATTGTAAAAATGAAGGCAATCTTAGACCATCTCCAGTTCCACTGGAGATGTTAGATTTTGCTGTAGACTTCAGGGAGGATCCTGACACAGTTCCTATTGATTGTTGCACTTAAAAAACCAAATTGAGTAAGTGGGAAAAAGATCTTTTGAAATATTTTTTCATATTACAGGTTATTGTGAAGTTAACTTTAACTATAACTGCTTTTAATTTCCAAGATTGTCTTAGGATTTTGCATTATCATTCATCTTCAGTGGCAAAAAGTAAATGAATTGCATCAACAGTAATTTATTAGCATTCTGCAAAACAATGTTTATTAATTTCTCTTTAATTACAAATACAGTTCTAAATCTTTCAAAAGCACATTGCTTATAGGAAGCACAGCTGCTTGCTCAAAACACGTCAAGTGTTTGGTCATTATGTGGAAAAATACTATCTTGTAGGAGCTTCCCTAAGTAGTTTATCAAAAACTAAATTAATTAAGAAGTTTTGGGCTAAACTCTCTTCATGCAAATACAGGATTCCTATCTCTGTTTTAATAAATCAAAAGGCCCTAGGGATGTATTTTCCTTTCGAAAGTTGTCCTTTCAGTTTGCATTATGTGTACACAAACTTTATGGCTATGACTATAGTTTAATTTCCATTTGTGGCCTGCATGAAAAGTTTCTGTACACAAAATACAACAGCAATATCAGAGAATATTTTGGTTCTAGGCCCTCGTATGTAACAAGTTGAAATATCTGTCATACAAATCATGAAAACATGCAAACGAAGCATATGCTTGCTCAGAACAGCACTTTATTTTGATCACTAAGTGATCACTACTTCTTTATAATGATTAAGTATTTTACTGATAATACAATGGATTGTTCTTTAATTTTTAAACCATATTACTATTTTTAAGGAAATGGATGAGTAGATGACAGTCTTGTTAGTAAAGACAAATTTCACTGTATATGCTGTTTTTCTTTATAAGCCATCAAACTGAGTACAGCAAAAGTTTAAAGATTTGTCAGACAAAGTAGCGAAATAGTCTTGGATTTTAAGTTTTTTAAGTATTATATTGCTTATTTTTCATTGTATATACCAATGTGATAATCCAATCTTTTTATAATTAAATGATAACAGTTTGAAATAAAAACTATTTGTCAAAACATTTTCAGACTTTTAGACAAGATTTTTAAATTTCCATGATAAGGAATATACTAGCCACACTGCAGTCAGTGGCAACTCCCACTGTCATCATTTAAACCATTTTCATTCAGTGAGCTTATAAAGCAAAATAATATTCTAATAACAAGCCTAAAATTGTATCCTTAGTTTCTAAGTTAAGATTATGTAGTATGTTTAATAAAAGGTAGAGCATATTCAGCTTAAGGTGCTAAATCACAGACATTCACAGCCTGACTGAACATGGATAGCTCACCTAAGCTGTTTGATACATGTATTTTACCTGGAATTTTTTTTTCCTGGACTAAAAAATTATGAAATCTAAATCAATCAATAGTCCAAATCTCAATAGCCAAAAAACAAAACAAAACAAAACAAAAGAATTTTTATGTATTTTATAAAAATACACTGAAGACAAATCTTCAAACTGGAAAACAAAGGAAGAAACCCATTATGAATAGTTAAAATGTGCAGTATTCTGATTTTTTAATAAATATATATACATAGAATCTTATTCTAGTAGACAGCCAATTTCTTACTTGTGAAAAGTGAAAAATGCATGTAAAATAGAATCCTTCATATCCGAAACAGCTTTTAGATGTTTTTAATAAAAGCTTAAAAGCTTAAACTCATCAGCCTTTGCATAGCCACACTTTATATTTATAATATATCAAAATAAATAAATGTCAAAGGTTTAAAGACATTATTGTGATTCTGTATATGCTTTGGAGGTTTACTGCAGGTACTTACAGACCCCACTTACCGTGTTTCTCAGTGACTTACAGAGTAAGCAGAGTCCAGTCATTGACAACAGCTTAATGGACAAAAGATAGACCTTTCATCAAAATAAAAAATGTTTTCGCTGAACCCAGTATTCTTTTTTAATAAATTAATTCACTCATTCTCTAAACCCTAATATGTTTCATTCCTATTTAGACATGGGACAAGTGATGATTCTTAACTGGAAGTTTCTAAGTAAAAGGAAAAGAGCCACTGAGAAATTCTGAACTTTTATAGGTAATCATAATCCAAAATTTTAAAACACTGGAAACACGGACATTAACCAGCTTTCAACAGCTCATCAGAAAGCCACTGGGTAGAAATAAATGATGGCTAAATTATATGTGGTTCAAAAGGATTTATATTTTTCTTTCTATACATGACAGTATTTAAAAAGAAAATTTGAAGAACAATGAATAACAACATCTTTACTAAATTTGTGAAAAGTTACATTATAAAGCTTTATTCTGGACATTTCTTTTTTTTTTTCCCTTCAGAGTACTATAGCCATCCAAGGTAAAAAATAGAGTCTGGTGAAAGGAAACTGATTTTATTTCTTCAGATTAAATCGTATCCACAGTGATGTTCAGTTCCATTGGCATGAGCAGTCTATAGGCTCTTGAATGACGTACATAATTTCAGTGCCATTTCCTGAGCAGCGTAGTGGCACAGTCAGATTACGTGTTCCATTTTCTCGACAACATTTACAGAATCTTAAGTGGCTGTCAATATTGACATTGAAAATTGTTGCAGATGGGCATTTTCCATCACAAGAAGCCACATTTACCTATGAGTAAAAGAAGAACTGAAGTTAGACATCTCAGATTTTGTTATATTACATTTCGAACTTCTTAGTGATTAAAACTCACTCTCACATTTGAAAAGGACTCTGGTCTTAAAAATTATTTTATCTTCTAATATTCATTCGGTCTAATTATAGACGCATTTTTAATTAAACTTTTTTTTGGTTGTTTTATCATGTGTTCTGTCTTAACCTTGAGAAAATGTTGTGCTGTGGATATCAAAATCTAATCCCTAGTTGACAAGTTAATAACTTAAAAACAGCATAGCTAAATTCAT
This sequence comes from Tetrax tetrax, assembly GCA_009806455.1. NCBI lineage: Eukaryota > Metazoa > Chordata > Aves > Otidiformes > Otididae > Tetrax > Tetrax tetrax. Next base: position 442,931 of record WHYT01017932.1, read on the forward strand.
GTTCTTTTCATTGTTCATTGCTAAAAAGTTAAATTATTCTAACCAAAATGAATGAAAGTCTATACTTTCCCTTGAAGCTTCAGGAGGAAAAGCGTATCAGTGCGTAAGCTTTTCTCTTTCTTATTCATACTGGCTGTGACTAAGGGCACACCAATAGCAACTGTAACAGGTATGTCCCCCAAGTACATGCAGTAACAAACCAGCAAGGGCAGAGGCTGGCTATAAAATTATTTGTGCTCTAGACTTCAGCAGAGCTAAACTTTCTTTCACTGTTGCATTATGTGAAGAGTCATCTTAGCTGATACTCTGACAGAAAAGAAATTGATACTCTTTAATTAAAACTTAAGCAGAGCTGATATGCTAGGAAATCAAGAACAGCCATACTGTATCTACTACTTTTTGAGATACTTTTAAATCTGATTTCTTATGCAAGTGAGGCATATGAAAGATGATTTGATCCACTCCCTTCCAAACAGCCTGTGAACAATCGGCCATATCCAAGCAAATTAGACCAAAAAGCTACTCTTAGAGCTTTCCTGAAAGTTGTCAGGTGAAAAAAAAATACCTTCTCCTAAGCACTAATAATCTCAGTTATTAATTAATTAAATGTAATCATACTGAGCCCTATCCAAAGTTTGACAGGATTGATCTGGCCAAAGAACACGTGTGTAGTTCCAAACCAGTCATAGTAGGTACCATCATTTGATGTGCCAAAATCATGCAATTGAAACAGGGTGCCAGGGGGTTTGCAGCAGGGGAGCTGGAGAGGAAAGGAAGTGGAGTTAAGGATATGAATAGAGGTTTTGAAGGTGTGAAAGTCTGGAGGTACTTCTGGGGGAAGGGTAAGGAAATCTGGAATGGGGAAAGGGTGGGGAGCCACCAAGGAAATGGGGAACAAGAAGATACTGGGGATAGAGGGTTGTAATATGGATAGAGGTGGCATAGGGATAGGTCTGTTTGGAAGGTGGGTGGAGAGGGAAGGAAAGATAAAGGATCTACAATACAAAGTGATAAAAAGGAAGGATTCATTTGTTGTGCCATTCATGGAATGACCTGGCCAACAATCTTGTTGCTCCTTTCTGAACAGTCTCTAGTTCTACAGCAATGTAGAGGGACCGTAACTGCACAGAGCACTGTCAATAATACTGCACCATTGGCTTGTAAGAGGCAGTAGAATGAGTTTGTTTCCGCTCCCTGTCCTATTCCCTAAGTGTCATAACTCTAAGTTAGCCTTTCTGTCTTCAGAAGAGCATTTAACAGAGGTTTTCACAGAACTGGATTCAAGGGCAAGGTCCTTTTCAGTTAGCTCAAAAACCTATGAGGTTTGAGTAAGTCTTTCTTATTAATATTGTTTGCTTTAGTCAATAGCATATCTTTATTTTGTCATATTGCTGTCCCTTAACCTAAGTTGTTGAAGTAGCTGTGCCTCTCTCCACAGTCTTCTCTCCTCTTAACTATGGCATATAACTGTAATTTCATCTACATACTTAGACTCCCTCATTACCAACCCTTCTTCTAAAAGTAAATAAATACACCATGCACTCTTACTTCTACTATTAAACTTCGGGCATGTCACTGTTGACCTTCTATCAGGATGGAAATTAACCTGCTCGACTTTCAATCTGTGGTGATACTTTGCCTCTTCCCTTATGACTGTTTAGCTTCTTCAACAGAATCTTGCCAGAGGCCTTTTGGAAGTCTTGAGATACTGTGTCAATTGCTTCTCCTTTAAGTGCTATGTGAGAAGCACACTTGCTGCTCAGTCATGTCCTGGGTTTTGTAGATGGGGCTACACCAAAGCAGACAAATAAAATGTCTTAAGCAGACCCATAAATAAATTTATGATACGGAGACACATGCTATGTGGAGGAGAAGACATCCAGAGAGTAAAGGTCTTCCAGGAGGAATGCAGCAGTGTTTCCATCACATGCTAAGTGGGAGCATTTCTACTCCTCTTTTAGAGTGGGATGTTATTTCATGGTGACGAGTTCAGTGCCTTTGTAGTTACAAGCAATTATGCTGTGTACTTTTCATTTGAAGGCAGCTGTTTTTCCAGGTAGGAGGGTGCAGTCTTTCAGCCATAGGAACAGCTAATTTCACTCCATTTACAAGTAGGATAACATTCCTAGGGTCAAAGGTCTGCTTTTGAGAAGATAGTAGCATTTTTTGTTGCTTGTTGAGAGCTATAATCCAATTCTTAATACCTGATTTGGTATGCTATAGGCCCAACATGAAACACGTGTCTTTTATGCTTACCGGGCTTTGACTTATACAGTCATTTTTTCTTATGGTTGTCCTGATTGTCATTTTCTGGCAAATCCTTTCTTCCTTTTTGCCTGATAAAATACAGCAAATGCATACTGAATCAATACACTTTTTGTACAGTATTTGCTACTAAAAAAGTGAGATAATTAAAATAATTTTAATAATTATACATTTTTTTCATCAATATACATACTGAAACTATTACTTGCATAATTAATTTTTAAAGAAAAAATGTCATATATTAGTAAATACTTCCTGTGCAGAATTATAAATTTTATAGCTGGCACATGTGAGGCATCAACAGGCCCATTAAGCTATACATATTTTATAAATATTAAAATATTAATACGATTTTTAATTGCACATATGGCAAGACAAATATAAGCAATTAGAAAAAAGATATCTCAAGTAATTTTGAATAGTAATAGAATCAATTCTGCTTTTAATAGGAGTATTGAATGTAAGAAAGATGTTAATTCTGCGTTTTAGAAAATTTTCAGAACTTGACATTTGAGAAGGTAAAGCTGTGAATGTGGTTATAACCTTGATGCTATTCTGAATTCTTGGAATTTAAATAGAATGATATAATTTCAATATCTTTCTGAGAAAGAGATCCTTCAAGAAAGTTTTGAAAGAGACATATGCATATATTTGCTAAATATGGTGCTGGTTTTGCCACCAGAACTGAAGCATGTAGCACTGAGTCAGCATACAGATCTAGATAGGAGATTTTATTTTTTAATTTGAAAAATAAAGCTGTAGACTTCAAAGCCATTTTTAGCATAATAAAAATCATAATCTAATACTGAAACAATTAAATGTGCACTTTTTCATGGTGCACTCCATCTCAGATGTTACTGTCTGTCCAACAGCGATTATTTAGATCTCCTGTTTCACTGCCCATCAAAATAATCTATTAGTTTTGCTATGCAACCTTTCTGGACATAAATTCAGCGTAGAAAATAGTAAGCACTATTCAGCAGAATTTCTCCACCTTCAGCACACGCCTTCATAGTTGGGGGCACACATAGAAAACAGTTTTTCTGTCCCCCAGAAGCCTTGTGAGCACTTTTATGAGATTAATGAGCTCTGAGTAACCAAGCTACTCTGCAACCACAGCTCGAGTGCATATCTGAAAATTAAGCTGGCCACAGAGCAGAGCTAGATTTTAATCTGCGCATTGCAGGATCAAACAGGATTCTGTTACTGAAGTAGCAGATTGTTGTACGATTGAAGGTGTTAGCCTATAGCATCTTGTTTTTCCTTCCTCAGCAACACTTGAGAAAAATAAGTCCTATGATATTTCCATCAGAAAGCGCTTGGCAGCATGGATATGTGTAGATAATGCAATCTTTGTCTCCTACAAGTCATATAGAGAGATATATGACATTTCAGTGTATAAAGTGATGATGTCTAACGAAAACTGCTCTATACTTTTCTCTCTCCCATCTTCAACTGTCAAGAAGATCAGCATTCAGTATCAGGTGTGCTTTTTTTACTCACTCCTTATTTGAGTAAGGAGTTTCTGTGACTTACCTATCCTTAAAAGCAAATAATTATAATCATAATGCAACAGTTCTGTAACATTCTGTAATTTCTGGTGTAAAGTATATTTATTAATGTGTGATTGAATTGCACTTCCTCCCCCCAACATTTTCATAACTTTGTAAAACATGTTATTTGTGACAAAGAAGAAATACAGCATAAGTCCATATCTGCAAACGTGAGTCCGGGCAGTAATGCACACTCTTGCTCTATTTTAAGGCAAAAACAGTTCAGTCATTAAATTCAGAGACCTGGGATCAGATTTAGAATCTCTTGGTAACAGTACTGAGGATGATGATATTTTTAAAAGTAACATTTCTTATCACAGGTACCCTGTACAGTAAGTTCATGTATTAAAACCAGTTTCAGAAATGAACAGGAGGAAGAGCCATCAGCAGCATATACCATAAATGGATGAACCTAATTCTGACAGGTGCTGAGCAGTGAATCCTAACCAGGCTTTGGAAAACCACTGATCTGGGAGGCCAACAGGGGATCAGCACCTCTCAGTATCAGGCCCAATACCATTAACTGCATGGTAACATTTAATGGTGATGACAGCTTACACATACATCAAGCAGTCATTACAGTATTATTAAAAAAAAAGAAAATACATTATTAAAATTAATACCTGGTTCACAATTAATACTACCAGTAGGCACTACTGGACTAATGGCAAAGGGTAATAGACCCAATCCAGAACCTGGCAGAATCATTAGGGATATAAGTTTCTTATGAAATAAAAACATTTTTATATAAATGACATTTCATTAATTCTTACACTGCCAACTGCAATTTTTCTTTTAGCAAAATATTATAAGCTTTCTTGTTACTCTTTCAAATTTAGAAACTCTGCAGCTGCTTCAAGTCTCACAAAAGATGGCCTAAACTTTATTACTCCCCTGGTTAGCACAAAACTGGAAAGATGCTTCCTTGTAAACCAAACTTTCGCAATGAGTCTCTCTATGGCAAGGTAAGAATTAAATATATGTGCTCACTTTGCATGCATTGAATCAAGCTCTTTCAGAAAGATTATTTGTTCCCTTTAAAACCCCAAGGTGTTGCAAGCTCTCTTTATAAGTACTCTTTAACTGCTTTGCCACAGGGCACATGCTTTTAGTTAAAAATAAAACAAAATTTTTAAAAAGCATATAATTGTATTAATTATATCTGGGTTTTTAGCAGCCACCTCAGCAAGTATTTCTGAAGTATAACGATGCCTTTCCTGAGGCCACAGAATACAGCCAAAATTATAAATCTTCCTGGTCAACAGAAAATCAGTAGCCATTAATTCTTTAGACTAATTTTGTAAATAAATCCAACCTAATTTGGGATGGTGTAGTTAAATATCTTTCAGCATAGCTTATCTCATTAGAGAAAGAATACTGATTAATAAGGTTTTAGCACAATTCTGGTGTGTTACTTTTCTCTGCTGATTCTCATTGGAAAAAAATATTGTATTGCAATAGCTTTTAGTTTCTATCTTTTGGCTACAACAGAACAACAGTACTTAAAGTTTATTTTCAAAGCTTTGCATAACTTGGAAACTTGAGTATTGTTCTGTATTTGATAAATAATAATATTTCTCCCTATATCTCCAAGTTATTGACAATATATTGCACTTCTGAATTTTATTTAATAACTGTGCAATATATGGTTATAAGTCTGTGACTTTCTATTCGATTTTATTAAGTAAAGATTTGTCTTAAAAAATTCCGAAGACTAATTTGCTTATATTTTTTAACTCTATTGTTGAACACAAAAAAAAGCCAAAAAAGAAGGAGGAGGATTTTCTGCGGCATAAAACAAGTTCTTCTTCTACACAATTAGTTTTACACAACAGTGTTTTATTTTTCTGTATATGTAATTATATACCTTGATAATAAAACCTTTCCTGTCAAAACTGCAGAGAAAATCTCTGTCAACTTTTAAAATTGCATAAATTATGAAATTTTTATATAAGCTTGCATCACGATGCATTGTATTTTAAAGTTACACACTCAGAAAATGTGAATGTATTCCTAGATATTAAAAAGTCAATATTATATAAGGGTTTCTAACATCAGTATTACTATAGCTTTTCCTCATTTGGGATAAAAAAAAAAATTCCAGTACTTTGGCCCTATAAAATATATACTAATGACACAGAATAAATTGGCAAGTTTGGAGACATATTTCAAAATGTCATCGAATTACGAATCAATTTTAGGGGGGAAAAACCTTATCCTTTATGGTGAAAATCATATAGGCAATATTTTTTTTGGAGTCAGCTGAGCAATAAAAATCATGTTTTCATCATTTTAATTGAGGTAACTTTTCATTTTCCACCGGTTATATTTGGACAGATTTGGTTATACTCCAGAACAGTAGTGTTAAAAAATCACCAAGTCAGCAGCCAAATGAAGCAAGACCTTGTAATAGGAGTAGTTAGGTAACTGTAACAATTTTATGTGATTTGTGGGAGGACTGCATGCTTTTTCCTTCTTTATGTCCCAGCAACTGAGGTTAAAAAACAAGCTTTCCAAAACCAAAGCCAAACTACTACATATTGCAGCTTTCATCACTTACAGGTCTTGCAGCAGCCGTCATTATATGTCTGTATAATTCCTCCATTCTGGAAAAATAAAAGGAGAATATATCAAAAAAGACTGTGCTCAAAGCAAAGGTGAATTGCATCTCAAGACGTTCCGTGTTTTAAAGGTGTCCAACAAATAGTATCACTGATATCAAGAGAATTATACAGGTATGGTCAGCCAAAGGTTTGCTTCACAAATTCCTTAGAGCCTTTGACATTGAAATGAACTCGTCACTGCTTATCTGATCTCATCTAGTCTCCTTTGATTAAGCCACTTAGTTTCTATATGTATCTTTTTATACCATTCGCTACCATCTATTTCCCCATCACTGAGATCTATTAAGATAGCTTAAAAAATTCATGTATAACAAATTTGATAATGATGTAAAAGGATTTACACTGGTCATATGCCAAGGAGAAAATTAATACCTAATAAGTAGCTCTTTACAACAT